>SAUE01000329.1:49401-86078 GCA_009724625.1 Deladenus siricidicola | reverse complement strand
TAGGGCTTAGCCTAAGCATAGCCACGATACTAGTTTAAATTTTAATTAGGGTAAAGCCTAGTTTACCCCCCCCCCCCGTTTTCTTGTGTGTCCATCGATTTAATATGATATTGGTTTGCCAGGACATGGGAAATCTCTAAATAATCGCTTTAGCACAAACCGTTTGGAGCTTAGCAAGACGTATTTTCCAAATTGGTCTGAGGTGGATCACTTGAAATGTTCCTATCATCATTTTGAAATTGGCGTGCCCGTGCACCAAAAAATGCGCCAAATTTTTAGTTCTAGCATTTTATTCTTGAAAATAGCAACAATTCCCATGCATTTTGAAGAAAAGATAATATTCATCTATTTATCTTTGAAATATGTTGGTTTCACAACGAATGTTAAATTTTTTGGCAGCAATTTCACGAAATTTTTCGGATCGTTTTTTTGTACTGACGTTAGATTTAGAATCAGCGGAGCAAAAAATCCAAGCCTGAGCAAAAAAAAACAAATTGGTCTGAGGTGGATTCGAAGTTCGAACTTTCACAATTTAATATTTTAGACCAAACATTTATCCATTAGGCCACCAATTTTCAATAATTTTTTGTTTCACTTTTTGTTCAGAGTTTGCGCCGTGAGTGATAGAAATATTCCAGCGAAAGGTTCTTTACTTCTTCTTCTCGAATACATCCCCGGCAACTCCAGCCAATGTTTGGTAGTTCGGATCGTGAACTCCTAAAATTGAAAATTCGGGATAACTGGCGAATGTGGGGGACCACAACCGTTTCGCACATTTCATATGTCATTCGAATGGTAATGATGCGCAGATTTCAGATATCCAATCAATTTTTTTCAGAAACGCAAAACATGTTCATTTTCCAACACGCAACGGTCAGAAATCCACAGGGGGGACCAAGGTAGTGCGATTTTAAGAATATACCAAAAAACTATTTTTTTTCCAAAATCGCTGAAACAACAATGATGATGTATTTTTAAGGCCACAAAATACATTTCCGTAGTATTTTAATCGATTTTTAAGAGTTTCAAACGGTTTGAAGAAAAAACAAATTTTTTGGTATTTTCTTAAAATCGCACTACCTTGGTCCCCCCTGTGGATTTCTGACCTTTGCGTGTTGGAAAATAAAAATGTTTTGCGTTTCCGAAAAAAATTAATTGCATATTTGAAATCTGTCATCATTAGCATTCGAATGACATATGAAATGTGGGTATAATTAAGGAATATGGGTTACCAACCGAAATCGCCCAAAAACAGTTTTCTGTAGGTTTTGCAAATGTGCTAAAAACGATAGAAAGACAGGAATATGGTTACCAACCGAAATCGCCTAAAAACAGTTCTGTAGGTTTGCAAATGTGCTAAAAAACGATAGAAACGACAAAAAAAAATCAGCGGAAACGCATTTCTGGCCCGCTAGGAGGGGGGAACCAGGGTAATTTAGCATTTCAAGCTTTCGAATCTTATTTTAAATTTTCGCACAAGCACATTTTTTGCTTTGGCGTTATGCAGAACCTTTTTCCATTCTTATTCGGTTTACCCAAAAAATTAAAACATGTGCAAAACGGCTGTGGTCCCACATTCGCCAATTTAGCCGAAAATTTAGCTTGTATTATCGTTGATTTCTAACAGACGTCAAAAATTATGGTTCTTACGTATTGTCGGGCCCCAAAATTTTTTTTTATAATTTTAAGGTTTCTGGCACAAGGAAAAATAGCGACCCCTTATATAGTTCGACTCGGACTTCAACAACCCACCCCCTGAAAATGTCGAAAACCGCACAAAACCAACAAAAACAGTAAGAAACTACTAAATTCAAATTCCCTGTACCAGAAAAACTAAAATCATGAAAAAATTTTGGGTCCGATAATACGTAAGAACCAAAATTATAACGGGAACTACTTTATGCCTACAACGAAAAGTGATATCTACCCGCTTCACCAGCCTTCTCCGGCTTTTTCGCATCCTTTTTGTCGTCTTTCTTATCATCCTTCTTTTCAAACACATCGCCCGCAACACCGGCCAGCGTTTGATAGTTCGGATCGTGTACTCCTGAATACGAAAAGTTATTTAGCTTGTTCAGCTCGAAACTGCTAAAGGTAACACTCACCGGCCTCTCCCGCCTTCTCAGGTTTTTTCGCGTCCTTCTTATCATCCTTTTTGTTCTTGTCTTCAAATACGTCTCCGGCAACACCAGCCAACGTCTGGTAATTGGGGTCGTGAGTTCCTTAAAAAATTCCGAGGATGAACTTAAATATTCGGTGAAGAGTACCAATTGTGATTTCACATCGTTTTTAAATCTTTTTTGTAAGCGCTCATGTAAAAATGATGTTCAAAAATCGTTATGTAATTGTCATGAAACAAAAGATACAAATTGCTGTTCCACGCAGCGAACTGACCTGCTTCACCCTTCTTATCGGGCTGTTTTGCGTCCGCAGGACCTCCACCACCGCCTTTCTTATCCTCAAACACATCACCCGCAACACCGGCTAAGGTCTGATAGTTTGGATCGTGGGTTCCTAAAAATAAATTTACTTAATTAAATTCTAAAAATCGCTCATATAATAATAATAAAGTACCCGCTATTCCGCCAGTTACCGGAGCTTTAGGGCCAGCTTCGTCAGGTTTCTTTCCGCCCTTGTCCTCGAACACTTCTCCAGCCACACCAGCCAAGGTTTGATAGTTTGGATCGAATGTTCCTGGAAAAAAGAACGATTACGTACCAAGTCTTTTGAATAAAACCTGATTTTTTCTAAAAATTATTATTGAATACTGGTTTCAATTATTTTACCGGAGGCTGATATTTTTCCCCGGTACTTACACTGATTGTATCCCCCAAGCCAAAGTGTCACTTGCAACCGCACTTTGCTTTTTATCAATGAATTGTCAACATACCAGCTACGCCTCCACCAACTGGTGCCTTTGGGTCCTGAACTGCGGGTGCGGCAGGCGCACCGACGGGAGCAGTAGGCTGCGGTGCTCCGGCTCCGGGTGGTGCGGGCGAAGAGGCTCCTGGTAATCCTGGCGTTGATGGTGCCCCTGGAGTGCCAGCCGGAAGTCCCGCCACCGGAGGTTTTTTCTTCTAAAAAATATTTATATTGCACTTGTTCGAAATAAAACAAAATTGCAAAAGGAGAACTAAAAAATGGAAATTTGTATAAAAGTTACGATACCTTTTTACAGCAATTCGACAGAATAAAAAAAGCTGTCACAATTGCTCCATACGTATTAAGCCCAACGAACAATTGCGCAAACAATCCTAGTATGTCGATGTTATCGAATAACATTTTAGTGAACGTTATCGTGGTACCTATACACAAAAGCAGCTGCAATTATCGGATTATCGGAGTATTTTCCAGCGTTCTCACAATACTTATTTCCAAGATATTTAACAACCACAATTCTGATTTTTACGAAGAAAAATCGAACGACGAACCTTTTTTGAAGACGACTAACACGAGTTTAGGGTATACACACGACTGTTCCGAGTTCAGAGCGCTACCGACATAAAGTCTTCTTCGCGAAAACAAGTCACTATTTTCAAAATGCCCAGATTGGAAAATTCAAATCCATTGAAAAGCTTTCAAAACGTCATTTCTGGAAGTTTTGTTGGCAACGGTGCAGTTTACCTCCACACCCCCCCCCCCCAACCACCTCAATTTGAAAACTTTTTTCGGACCAGCAGATTTCGAATTCGGTACGATTATGCCCATTTTTTTTTCAAAAAAATGCGAGGAACATTTATTTTATTTATTAAGATTATATTTATCTACAGATGGAAAAATTAATTAAACTTGTTTCCTATAGATCAAGAGCTAAAATTAACATGATCACATTTTTTCCCAACACACCAGAAACTGATTAAAAATATTAAAAAACATTTTTAAAACGCAAAACTTTTCCAGTGAATTGAAAAATTTAACTTTAACTCAGTATGCTGGAATTTGGAAATCTTCAATTTTAAAAATTAAATTGGTAGCACGATATTAAAAAAACCTAAATTTATTATTGCGGAGTTATTAAAAATGTATGGAACTTGATTTTTGAAATTCGAATTTCTGGAACTCTTCAATTTTTAAATTGAAAATTTATTTTCGTAGAACCCAAAAGATATACGGAGAATTTAATATTGTGTAAGTTATTTGGTTGAAATTTTTTGTAACTTTTAAATAAATTATTTTAATATTTAAAAATATTTATGCAATAAATTATTAAAGTATCAATGAATTCCACGGGAAATTTTTTTTAAGTTGCACTCGAAAGTTTTGAGACTTTTTTCTCTAAAAAAATTCTCTAAAATTAAATTGAATTAAAAAAATCCTCATTACCTAAATTTTTGTAAACAGCTTTTTTTCATGTTCCCCATTAAAATAAAAAATTAAAGAGATAAATTTTTTTAGATCGTATGCCTAAAATAATTAAATTATTTTCACGCATAAAACTCTAGAAAGCTCTAAATCGATAAAACAATAAATTATCTTGCAGTCCCTAAAATGTACAAATACTCTTGTGATCCAAATAAATATTTCATGGTAACTTAAGTGTTTAGGCATGGCTTTAAGAGTCGTGGAATCGTGTTAAATGGAAGAATAGGGGTGTTAAAACTCAGTGCGCCCGCAGTCTGAAAGCATTCGTTAGCCTCCTCAATTCTACCGTCTTCCGCGAGAGTTTTCCCCAACTCATGCCAACATTTAAAGTGCAGTGGATCGATCTCGATGACGTTCCTAAATTTTGATTTGTAAATTATTCAAAATAGACATCAAATGAATAGTAAACATTGGATTGGATTTCCTAATTAGCTTCATGTGTTTACCTCAGCATTCTCTCTGCCATTTTCAAATTGCCGTCCGCCGAGTAGACCCGACTCATGAACATTAACGATGGCGTATGAGCAGGAAAAATGGACAAAGCTCCAAGCAGACAATTCTTCGCCTCGCCCCTCAGCCGACGACTCAACAAATCGTCTGCGCCGCCGCCCTTCTCGATCGCACGCATCAGCAAAAGCCGACCCTTGAACAAATTTAAATATTGTTTAAATCCGAAAAACTACATTAAACATAGAGTTGAACATAAAAAATTCGATTAAAAATTCACCTTTAGATATAAAGCCTGGTAGGAATTGGGATAAATCCCACAAACTTCTTCAACACACGTCTGCACATCCGCTGTTTTGTCGACTTCCAGTAGAAATTCGGCCAACTCCACCCAAATATTCGCCTAAACGATTATATGTATTCCTCTATAATTCCCATATTCTTATATGCTGAACTTTTTGCCAAAATAATGCAATTATTTTCTTTTAAAATGCAAATTATTTAATTTTTTTTAATTTTTATAAATCATTGGTGTGTAATTCTATAATTACATAAAGATCACGTTACAAAAGTAAAACAAACTTGTATTTGGAAAACCGGGAATCGAACGTATGATTTGCTAGAAGAGGACAAAAGTCCCAAGGAGTCAGTGACGCTGGAAATTGTGCCACCATATTCCGACAAATTCGTTGCAATTGTTCCCGTCTGTCCGATCATCGAATTTGTATCTAAATAACAATTATACAAAAAAATTAATTTTTTGAAAATGAAATCCATTATTTAAATGGATATATGAAAATAGGAATGGAATCGGCGCGTTTGAGTATAGAAAGATGAATTTAATAACGTACCGGTGACGTCAATAACACTGGCCGCTAAAGATACATGTGAGGCGTTAATGCCGAGTGGGGACGTGAAAATTGGCGTTACAGGCGCGCCGACCAATTTCTGGGAAGCTCCGCCCAAACCCGCCGAGATTGTCGAATTGCTAGGGTGCTTCGGAGTTTTGAGCGTATTGGACGCAGAAGCCTCCCCGCCACTCGCGCCATTCAACGGGTTCGTCGTACCGTTCATTCCGTTATTCGCATGCTGGTGTTTGTGTGCCTGGTTGCTGTGGTCATCGGAGTTCGTAGATGCGTCTGACATGAAATCCGCACACCCAACCGTCGACAATTTTCGCCAAAAAGCCAACAGATTCTTCGATGTTTGTAGAGCTTCTTGTATGCGACCTGAAACAAAAAATTCAATTTTTAACTATTATTTAGGGAAATAGGGAAGCTTTCACCAATTAAAATTTTTTTCAAAGTGAATCGGAAGTAAAAATTGAAATTTTTAGGTTTACATACTTCGCAAAAATTTATTGTAAAATTTTTGGTTGACCCCGCCCCTCCCGCAACTCTTAAATCCCAAAAAAAAACAAAAAAAAACTAGTGGCATACCAAAAATTTTTTCATTCAACTTTCAATTTTCCAGAAAAAATTAAATCAAACAAAAAAATTCCTTACGATAATGTTTGACAATCAAAATACAAAATTTGTAGCAAAAATACCGTATTTCGCTTCGAGTTTCAGCCTCAGCACCAGCAAACCATAATGAGTGGGAAAGTCGACTAGTGCGTTGATCACCAACTCCAACGCGCTTTTGTAATCGCGTTTAGCGGTGAACAGCAACGCCATTAGCATCAGCGCAGACGGATTCTCCACGTTGAGGTCCAATGCGCGCTGGCATCGCTCTTGCGCCAACAACAAATTGCGCGTTAGCGCGTACTGTAGCGCGCAAAAAAAGTGCGCCAATTCGTCGTGGGAATCCAATTCGATGGCGCGCTCAAAATTTTCAATACTCTCCGCCATCAACGACTTTCGGATTTCAAAGCTGACTTCACGCTCCGCCTTTTCACTAAAAGTTAATTTTTTAGCACATATTCCATATTTCCTTTCAAATTTTGATACAAAAATTGTACTTTAACAAATTACCGTAAAAATAAAAATATCATAAAAATAGCTAACCTCAACGCAAACGCAAAAAGCGTCATACATCTTCCAGCAAGCCAAGTACCTGTTGACAGCGTAACAGCATTCGTCGCCGATTCAAGCGCTAAAATTACGAGTTAAAAAAAGCAAAACGAAATCTATTTCTTTTTTGATTAAAAAATATTGTAATATGTGGGTAATACAAAAAGGTCCTAAAATGGTTCTGAACTTTCTGAAATGAAAGTTAAGCAAAGTAGCGATTTATGTTCCGAGCTCCCCAAACTGTGTTCGAAACAATACATTTAAGAAATATACCAAAGCCTAATATTTTGATTTGTCCTACCTTAAGCTCTTCTCTTCTCAGTCCAAACTGACAATTAAAATTTTACTAAAAATTATTGCTATTATTTTATTTTACTTATTATTGGTAATTGATCACCTATTCTTGTTGCCGTTCAAATTTAGTTTTGTTCATGTAATAAATTATTAGTATTAAAATTAATTCGTAAAAATCTCGCCTACCTCTATCGGCATCGCCCAGTTGTTCGAGGTGAATGCGCGCGGATAGCATCTGCTCAATTATGGCGTCCTCGTCGGCGAATCCTGGCAAACATTTCGAATTTCCATTACCCAAATTACTATCATTTCCATCGTTTTGAAGATGACTGAGACTTGAGCAATGCTCCAAAGTGCGAATGGCTTGGGGGAAGCGATTGTCGCAAATCAGCGTCAATCCGAACTGAAACCACATATGGCGATCGTCTCTGGCAAAATCCATTGAGCGTTCGTAGATTAAACTCAGTAAATTGTATTGTCTTAAATTCGAAAGTACCTGAAATAAATATTAAAAAATTATTGAGGGAATACGCAAATTTCCAAAAGTAAACAGTGACTTTATAGAGCATTGCAGCCTATAATAATAATAATAATAATAATAATCATCATATTACAAATACAAAAATATGCATTTCGCCAATAGAAAAAATACGTAAATAGCAAAATATAACATATTTCCTTATTTGCAATAACTAATCATTTTATATTTTATAATCGTTCCTTCACAACAATAATTGAACAATAATTTTACGTAAACAATAGGACAAATCAGCAAGCTATTCATTTTATGTTACAGTACCTTACAAGTCTTTAACAGTGTTAAAAATAAAAAGGAAAAAATAAGTTGAGTTTGTATTTTTAATTAAAAAATTGTGTTAAAAATAAAAAAATCTTACAAAAACTAGAAGATTGTGCACCATTTTTAAATTATGTACATGAGCAAAATTATCGCCCGAATTACTTATGCCATCGCTCTGCTGATGCTGATGTAATCGCCGAACTTTGGCGATTTGCGAAGCGATTATTTCGCTAATCATCAACAGCAAAATAACCTCTTCAAAGCGTGATTTTGGCGCAAAATAATTAGTGTTTGAACCCGTATAAAAACTAAAAATGAATAAATTTAAATCCGTGTAATAATAATATTTTGTCTTAATAAATTAAAATTGTAAAAAGTGTGTGTCCTATTAATGATGGAAAAAAACCTCAAACTCTTCGATTTCAAATTAATAGCCCTCGAGGCGAACTCATAATCACTGTCGAGCATGCCACGCATCAGCACTTCCGCTAATTGGCGGCAAAGTTGTTGTTGAACGTGTTCGACCATGGACTTGTCGCTCAATTCCGTCATTATTCGTCGGTACCACTCCACGCCCTCCGAATCCCAACGCCGTTCGTTGACGCTCTTTCGTAGCGAAAGATAGGGAGCCCTCTCCAACGCCATTTCCAGCAATCGACCTCAAATTTTATCCTCATTAAAAATCTTGAAATTGATATATTAATTAAATTTCTATAAATTTCTCCACATAAAAATTCTTCAATTTGATACATTAAAATCATAAAAATAAATCATACCTATTTTTATATTCCGCAATGTGCTGCTGATCGCTACACTTGTTATTGATTCTAAAACGAAAAATATGGTCATTATCAACTACATATATAGTTGGAATTTTTATTTTTTACGCGCGTAGTGGGTCAAAATTGAAAAAATGTCCTAAGCAGAATGATTGACATTTTGTTTTGAATAAATTCCGGAAATTTAATTTTCAAATTTGCGGACAAATTCCGCAAATAAATCAAAAAAGTCGCAAATTCCGACTATGTCTAATCAAAACATAACAAATTGACAGAATTAAGAATAAACGAACTTGGCTTGGAATTCATCGTCTTCTGTAGCTCCGCAATATACGAAATGGCTAGCTCAACGCTCGTTTCAAAGCAACTCAAAATTTTCATCATAATCATCTCCTTCTCCGAATCTTTCAATTTCCGGACCTGTTTTTGAGAGGTACTTTCAAGTGAAAATCCTTTTACTGCGTAACATTCAGCCGCCAATTTCACGGATCTCAATGAAAAGAATTGATTTTTCGCGGTATCGATTTTACTCTGCTCAATGTCGAGAAGAGCCTCTTGGAATTTTGCGCTAAAGAAATAAAGTTTTGCCAATAGGAGATGGGCCTCCATAATGACGGTTGACTTGTCTTTGTTGACAATAGCGGCGTTTTGTAAAAGTGTTTCGGAGCCCCGGAGAAAGTCGTAATAGTTCTCTTTTGGAAAACAAGCATCTGCAAAAATCGGAAGATGATGTTGACATAAAAAATCGAAAACAATTTACCTCTCTCCTGCTCTAAAAAGTTTTCCAGTAGCAGCTCCCCTTCAATCAGACTTGACAAGTGCTCTATGCCGCTGTTTTTCACTCGTACGGCTGGCAGTAATTCCGACAATCTTTGCCAATTACACTCACCTCGACATTTGTCGACCTCAGCCTCGAGGCGGTCACCCTTCAGTTTAATATTCATCTGAATCTAAATTAAAAAATAAAGAAAATAGCATGATTAAATTACAAAAAAAGTCCAGCTTGTTGTTAAGAAAATATAAAAAAAGTAAAATATAAAATAAATAAAAATAAGAGTCAAAAAAATAAACAATTTATCCAGTTTTACAATATTTCAAGTCTTTCATTTTCTACAAGTCTCATAATTGTTTCTCATGTATAATTTCAATTTTTTTGAATATAGGGGACACAACAGAAATTGGGATTTTTCAACGACCCATTAGACTTTTTTTACTTACTAAAAAATTGTAAAAATTAAATTAAATTTTACTTATAACTTTGCTTTTTCACTTTTATTGCAAAATAGCAATTTTAGTAAAACGAAAAAAAGTAGAAAATTTAGTTTTCATTTTCAAAAAAAGTAATTTTTTCTAATTTTATTTTTAGAAAAATAAAACGAAAATTTTCAATTTACAATATCAAACTGTTTCCCCAAAAAATAATTTTCGAAAGTGAACAAGACTATGTAAGAAGATAAATTTCAACATTCAATTTGCCGTGGTTCAACTACCCTACCCCTTTGGTGAAAAGTGGCGCAGAACTCAGAGAAACTTTAAAAATTGCTACCACAAATACCCGGTTCTCTCATATTCTGAGGCATAATAAAATTTATTTATTTCACAACGAAATTTCTGAAGATATTTTAAAAATTATCTTCTTGGTTCGAAAAATATTCTGAGACAATCCGGTAAATTATGCAATTGCGCAAGAGACCCCCTAATCCGATAATTCTTTGCTGCCTAATCCGGGCGAAAACAACAAAAAATATAACTTTTGCATTTTACCCTTTGGAATGTGAAACCTTTAACAAGGGGGGGGGGCAAGGGCCCGTGTGCAAAATTTTTATTACAGTTAAGGATATATAAATATTTTTATTGTAGTATTCTTTTTAGCTGCACGCCAAACAATTTGGAGCGTTGTATTATCCGATATTGCAAATTTTCAACGATGAATATCAGTTATCAAGTAAGTACATTTAATTCGTCTTTCATCTTTAAATTATATTAAATTATAAGATTTTTACGAAAAAATTGCTTTTTAAACATTTTAATAGATTTTAATAGAAGCTTTATTTTGATCAGAATTTCTATTGAAATGATTTTTTTTCAGTTCTCTGATGTCATCGGAAGCGTGTACAAGAATGGTAACGTTCATTTTCTTCCGGATGGAAATTCTTTATTGAGTCCTATTGGAAACAAGTTGAAATTATTTCAGCTGAAAGAGTAAGAATTTTTCATTTACTTCATACATAGATTGAAAATATTTGGTTGATACGTATCTCAGATTTAGTTTTTTTCAGATTTAGGCCTTTTTTAAGTTACGTATGTTTTGGATTAATTTGTATACTTTCATAAATTTTTAATGCGTTGATAAAATATATAAAAAGCGCACTAATTTTTTAAATTAAAATAAAAGTAAAATTATTAAAACAAACAAATGAAGCTGTTGTTTGTAAGATAAAAAATTTCCACGAGTAAAATACGAACTTAATCAACCCAATACGTATAATTTTGTTATTATTTAATTTCATTGTGTTATTGTTTAAGAAATCTGTCGAGAACGTTGCACTTGGAATCAAATTGTAATATTACCGCTGTTGCTATTAACAACTCCGGATCGTACGCAATGGTGGTGACGGATGGTTGGCTTTTTTCAATTGCATAGTGCTTTATGGGAAAACATGCATGTATGCTTTTCAGATGGCACTTGCCTGTACGTGAATATCTCAAAGGATATTTCGTTGTTCTCCGCGCACATTGGGAGAACCAAAAAAATTCGATGTTTGGGATTTTCGCCGGATGAGAGGTGAATTTTATTTTATTTTTGTCGGATATTGATTTTTTTTTGTGAAATAGAATTGATTTTGTCTAAATTTTATTTTTACTTGTTTTTTAATTTAGAACAATTGCGATTTGTACGGGCGGCCACGTGAAAATAATCGCACTCGCTAATTACTTCCTCGGTCAATTCAGACCCTTCCAGTATTTGTACGTGCGTCGACTCTCCGCGCAGCCGATGAACTCCGTGGATTGGTCGGCGGACGGCCGACTGCTGGTGTGCGGGGGTGAGGACCGGATAGTGCGGGTTTTTGCGCCACATCCCTACCAGTATGCTAACGTGCCGCCGTGCACGTCGTTGTCGCATGAGCGCTCGATTGTTGGAGCTTACTTTTACGGCACGAATCATTATAATGTTATTTTTTGATTGATTTGAATTTCGAAGTTTGCAATATTTTGGTGGTTATTGATTTTATCATCAAATTAAGTAGTTAATTATTGAAATTTCGTTATCAACTTCTTTTATGTGTAATTTATGTTTTAAATTTTGTACGGACCATTTAATTCTTAGTTTTACAATATATTTGTTTACAGATTGCGTCCGTCAATCGAGGAGGAACTGCTATTGTGTATGAGTGCTCGTTGAAAGCCGAGGATCTCATTCCGGTTCAGGATAACGAAATGGGTGACAAGCGGCGAGCTCGGTGCACTGAGCCGCTTTTACGCTATTCTCGTATACACAAGTTCGTTCACGATTTTATGAATTATATTTTGTTTATTACTTTTTAAACGTTATACAAGATTTTTAATTAAAAGTTATACAAATTGCTTGGAGGCTTATAGGGAAGATCTAAAATATTTTAGGGTGCCCATATATGACAAGTGCGACTCCGTGGGTTCTTACTGCAATGCTTCGGCGTGTAATCGTCAGTCTGGCATTATCGTGGTGGGATTTTCGAACGGAGTTTTTGCGATTTGCCAACTACCTGAATTTTCCCTTATTCAGTCGTTTCGGTTTGTGTTTGAAATATTCCATCGGACTTTCTTCAAAAAGATAATATTTTGATTTTTATCCTAATTTTTAAGGGCTGGAGAGCAGCAAATTAATTCCCTCGATTTTAATCGAGACGGGAGTTGGCTGGCGGTGGGTTGTGGACAAGGCTTCAATTCCCAATTGATTGTTTGGGAGTGGCAGAGCGAGACTTACGTTCTCAAACAGCAGTCTCACGACGAAAGGATTACGTCGGCGTGCTATTCACCAGATGGATCGCTTATTTGTACGGGGGCCGAGGATGGAAAGGTTTGTTAAAGCTTCTTTTTTTAATAATTATTTGATAATAACTACTCGGAATTTTTTATGACATATATTTATGGTTTTTTTATAACTAATCGAAAAATGGCCGTTATTGCGAATTGGATTACGGAAGTAATTTGAATTACAGTATTTTTTAATAATTTTTTTGTTAAAAATAAATTCTGATTTGGGAAGGGCTCTCTAGAACCATCTTGTTACTTCAAAGTATGAAATATTTTCAGGTAAAAATTTGGAACTGCCTTAATTCCTTTTGTCTGGTCACGTTCACGGAGCACGAGTCTGCAGTGAGCGACGTTTGCTTTACGCAAAGCGGAAAAGCCATTCTTTCCGCTTCTTTCGACGGAACTGTTAGAGCACATGATTTAAAAAGGTTTAGCCATGATTTTTTTAAATTTAATTTGCTTTTCTTAGGCAGTTTTTGGAGGTCGCTTCGTGGTTGATTTTTTGCTTTTTGAAATCGACAAAAAGTGTATTAGACGCGCCTTTAAATAGATTTTTTTCTTCTATTTAATATATATTTTGAAAATATATTTTTAATGTATTTTGCGTGTACACGTGTTCTTTGATTGAAAATGCATTTCGAGTTGCGGCGTTGAGATATAGATAAGTGAAATCACTAATGGTTGTTGTTCTATAGATATCGAAACTTCCGCACAATGGCCGCGCCGAAACAAACCCAATTGAATAGTCTGTGCACGGATTCGTCGGGCGAGTTGGTGATTGCCGCTTCTCGTGACAATTTCGAGATTTACGTTTGGAACCTGGATACGGGCAATATTTTGGACGTGTTGACCGGTCATACGCATGCAATCTGCGGCATATCCTGTCATGAGTCTACGCTAGCCTCCGTCTCCATGGACAAGACGTTGAGATTGTGGAATATTGTCGAAGGAGCGGGCGGCAGGGAATGTATTCAATTGATTCACGAAGGTCTCGACGTTCAACATAGGTGAGAAGAAAAATTAAATAATTTTGTTTGATTTGTCTTTTGGAAGTAACATTTTCGAATTTAAATCGCAATTTTTAGTCCATGTGGTCACATTTTGGCCGTTCTCTGCTACGATTCGTGCATCAGCCTTTTCCAAACGTCAACAAGCGCCGAAATTGGCACTATTGAGACGAAATTGGACATTGATGCACCAAGGGAAGCAAAGGACCAGATCAAAAAGGACTCTTCACAAAAGAACAAGTTTGTTTTCAAATTACTTCGAGTTTAATGAGTAATTCTAGTTTGTGTTTTTATTAAATATTTCTAGGTCATTCACGTGTATTGCGTTCTCACCGGACAGTTTACTTTTGCTCGCCGGCGGTCAATCGAACACTTTTTGTCTGTACAGCGTCACGGAGCGCTTATTACTGAAACAGTTCAAAGTCAGCACAAATATTAGCTTGGATGGAGTTTTGGTAACCTTTTTTGCGATTATTATGTTTAACGTTCTGTTGATAGTTTATAATAGAAAAAAATAATATTTCTCTAAATATTAGTTGGACATGGATCATCGCAGAATGACCGAATACGGAAATGTGGACCTCTTCGATTGCTCGGATAGTGAGGAGGAGACCGAAGAGAGGAAGAAGAACCGAAAGCTTAAATTGCCGGGAACACGTCACACGGACTTATCGGAACGAAGTGTTAAGCCGCTAATGCGAATTAGCCGAATGACCTTTAACCCCACAGGTTTGCAGTACTTCCTGGTTTAACAAAAACAAAACAAATTCAACGTGAATGTTTAGGCCGGAGTTTCGCCGTTGTTTCCACTGAGGGCGTCTCCATTTATGCATTGGACGTGAGGCAGAAATTCGACCCGTTTGAATTGGAGACAAACATCACACCAAAACAAGTAAAGTCACTCTTCAACAAAAAGGAATATCGAATGGCTGTCTGTTTGGCGCTCCGCCTGAACGAAGCGGAGTTGGTGCAGAAAATAGTCGAGGGTATTCCTCTAGACCAACGTATGTTTATCTTGATCATTAACTAAATTTTTTTCACTAAATTGTAAAATTGAATTTTGTTTGCTAAACATGATTTCTTAAAATTAATACAATAAAACCCTTTTTAGATTAATTTTGAAATTTCTAAATGTAGGTTTTTTAGCCAAATAGTTAAGAACTTCATTGTTTCCAAATGAAGGTTTTTAAAATTTCAATTTAGTGAAAGTCGTGGTGAACACTTTGGACATAATCTACGCGGAGAAGCTGCTCAAATGGATTGCCTCACAGGGTGACGCGGTGCTATCGAAGAATTTGCACTTTTATCAAATTCTAATTCGCGATCTTTTACACGCATATGGATCGGATTTCAAGCAGAATTTGCACAAAAATCTACCCTCAATAATCGCCATTCAACAGATGCTCAACCAACAAACAAATCTCCTCACAAAATTGTAAGCATTTGAAGGTGAAATTTTATTAAATAATTTGATCTTGCAATACCGATTCCAGGTGCAACCAAAATCAATACAGCATGGAGTATTTGTTGATGGCCAGGAGGTTGAACGCCGCGAAAATACAGGAGAACTCGGAAAATGATTTGTGAAATTTTTCGTTAAAATTATTATTTTTTGGAATGTTCAGAAAGTCGGAGGTAGGTAAAATTTCATATTTTTGGTTGCCTCCCTCATTCTGATAACCTTTTGAGAGGAATAGTCGGATCGGATTATTTAAATTAAAAATGTTTTCCGATTTTATTGCGATGTTGTTATGAATTGTTGTTACTTGTTGATTGTTACACCTTTAGAGATTATAATAAACTATCTTTAAAATTATTTTACCGAAATATAAAATTAAAAATTGCCAAATTATACAATGAAAATTGCACATAAGTGGAAAACATAGCTTGTAAAATGGAGATGGGAAATCAGAGAACGAAATTTTACAATTATGGTTTCATGGTTTCAAATGTAGAAGGACTATGGTGGTGAGGAGCTGACCAGGTTCTGACGCGATCCCACCACTGACTTCAGACTGTCTGAGTCGGAATCCGATGAACGGGAGATTCCATCGTCCTCCTTGAAAACAATGTGTTCCTGCAGTGAGCCCGCCTCATCGGGCAGATTAATCGAAACGGGACAAACGACGGTAGCAGGCAAATCCGCAATTTCCTCCTGAATACTCAGCAAACTGTTCGTAACCGCTGTGCCCAAATTGTTTCGCCGTTCATCAAGTTCGCTGTTAGCATTTACCGCCGTGGAACGATTTACTTTGCCGGAATCTTCAACGTTTGCTTGACTGGATGGAGGCGGTGGAACTGGCTTCAACTTGCGTAACGTCTCGACGAGAAGTCGTATTAGTGTCCAATCACCCAACGGAGCCTAAATTCGGAATATGTTACTTGTTTATTAAAAATTACCACATTAAAAAAGTTCAATTTATTTTAAAAGTTCCTCGCTAACCAGTTTGAAAAATTTTTCTAATTTATTTTCTTGAAATCAAAATTCTATATATATACAAATAAATTTGGAAGATAAAAAATTTAAGAAAACCTGAAGTAAATCCTTTAGCTCCACTAGATCACAAGTTTGAAGCACGAGACCGTTCAAATTGTTTGTATAAAATTTTTCCGTTAATGAATTGAGCCGTAGGTCTGTCGAAATGTTCAGTTTGGAAAGGTAGCCGACAACCTCGTCAATTGTTAGCCGCGCCAATGGTTTCGCCGACGCACTGCGCCAAATCGCCGGAGAGTCCTCACCGAATAAAAATTCCGCCGCACTGCCGGGCGAGACCGCCCCAAACACATTCTCCAGATGCTCGGAATCGCTCTCAGCTTCACCGTCCTTCAGGTCGATAAGATCCTTGTTGTTTTGATGTGCCGTACCACGCAATTCGCGCACCTGTTTTCGCAGGTATGGATCCAAATTGGACGTACAGCCTGCGAACACACGCACATGGCCTACGGTAAGCTGCTCTTGTGATTGTGCATTCTGAAGTTGTGACTGTTGCTCCAACTTTTGATTTTGTTGTTGTTTTGCGCTGTTGCCAAGCGTAGACGAATTGTTGACATAGCTGGAGTTGGCGTTGGTGGATCGGCTTTTCGCGTTGTTCCCGTGCGTTACTTTTCGAAGCAACAACACCTCGAATTCGGGGATATTTCTGTCCATGTCGGCGGCTAACGTACAGTTTACACAAATTTCGTCCTTCACTTTCAAATATAATTCGCTTAACGTCATTGATGCGTCAACATTCGTGTCAAAATCATCGCCACCCTCCTCGTCTCCACAACAGCTTTCAATAAGCCAACACATCCGGTAAGGCCACTGCTCCACCAAACTCACCCACGTGTAGAGAATAAACCACGAGAATTCGACGTCAACACTCCGCATTAGCCGACCAGTTAACGCTATTGAATTGACTGAAAATTTGAAATTAATAAAACACAGAATTCGAAAAATTATCAAAGTGGATTATATTGAATTAAAAGGACGTCGCTTTTAAAATTTAATTTTAATTTAATTGTTGCACTGAGCTTGAGAAAGAACATAAAATTCACCAATTCTGTGCATCGTCCTCGGATTCATGTTGGAGAAATAATCAAAAGACGGAAATAAATTTCCTTTTTCCGTGGTATTTGCTCCAGTCAAGACCAACGACGAGTTTGCGCCGGCCAGCATGCTCCCACTTGCATCTTTCATGGCAGAACGTTCGCCAATGTCACGTAGCGAAAGTCGGGAGCCACGCACCGTTGTCTCGGAGCGCTTTCTCTCCCGAAAAGATGTATTTCGAAATCGACGTTTCGCCGGACCGCTTGCTGTAAAGCGATTATATGTACCTCGGTCCAGAAAAAAGGGCATAGTGACAACATTTCGCATATAATCGTAGCCAGTGATGTCGTTCCCAGTACCGCTTATTGTGTTAGGAATTCCCGTAGAGGATCCGGAAGCGCCTCCACCGCCGCCGATGACACCACGTAGCAGGTTTTGCTGAATAGCGGAGATGATTATGTGTGGATCCACCGCCAAAACTACAATAAAGGGAGCATTTTGACGTGAGCCAAAGAAGAGAGTTAAAGCATCCAGCATTTGTACCTAAAACGAATAACTATAATGTAAGATAAATATAACCTTCGAAAACCTCGAAAATACAATATTTTTTCAACAATAACTTACCATTTTGTTTTGCTCACAACTATCTAAACCATCCACCATAATGACCATTCGTGTCTGACTATTCGTAAAAGCATCCAATGCGCCAATCAGCGCCACCAACAAATCCACTTCACGTTGGAGTTTTTGAATAACGCGCTCAAAAGACAACAGATGTGTTCGATGAGCGATTCGAGCAATCCGCCGTTTCGGTAAATTCAAAGAAAGTCGAACACATAGCAAATAAAGCGGTGCCAATGACGAAATGGCAAAAATTACGAGAAAGACGATCGAAGCGATTATGAAGCTACTAGAGCCGTTCGCTCTTTCGTCGAAAACGTCGGGACGAGGGTGTTTTAAGTACAATCCAAGTGAAAGCGTCAGAGAAACGAACATTAACTAAATATGCACACTGCTCCACATAATATTATTTTCTAGGCGAAGGAGATTTTATATTTGCCAATAATAAAGCTGTTATTTATTATTAAAGCTGTAATTTTATATGAAAAGAAGTACGAAAAAGCAATAATAATTTAAATAATGACATATTTTAATACCCAAGCAAATATTTAAAAAATTCGTTGGATGTAATCAAAACCCAGAAATTTTCCATGGGTAGTAAGAGCCAAAAAAATCCAAGAGGTTCATATTTGTGTTTGCAAAAATCGAAAATCAAAGTTAATTGTTTTTGGAACGCTTTCGATGACCATTTCCTTTTGGCAATAAAAAACCTTAAAAATTCAAAAAATCATCAAAAGATTTCTCCACAAGGGTAAGTTGACCTCATATTTTTTCCGAAATCCATCAAAAATTCTCAAAATAAAAAATCACTGAAAATAAAAAAATGTAAAAAAAGTTACCACAATATATAAAATTGTCGGAATGCCGCAAAGAGTCTGAAACTTTGAGCCGTGTGGTTGTCGCTGAGCCGAATGTTGCGGATGAACAGTCGTCATGTTGAATGCCGTAAAAAGACGAACTGCCAACGCTCCATAATGCTCTTCGGCGGAGATGAACAAAGATTGAACAATATTCGTCAGAGCCTGCTCACCGGCACCGACGAACGAAAGGCGATGGTCATCGGCGAATAAAAAACTCACTGGGCTCACCACTAATTCTTTATTTGTGCGCATAGGAGCCCGAAGCGTGAGCACACTTAGCAATACCTGTAAATGCAAATAGTATAATAAATAATCTGTATAAAAAAAGTTAAAAAAAAACAAAAAATTGAAATGTTTAAGAAAAAAAAATCTTTAAGTACCTTAAAATGAGCTAAAGCACGAGCCAAAAATCGTGCTGTTGTAATGGAGCCATTCCACAACCGAATTTCGCTTCCGTAGTACACAAATCCATAAGCCGAAAAAAGCGTCGCATATAGCGATACGCCAAAAACCAACGGCGCTACCCAACTCAATTGCGAAAATAGTCCCAGAATCGCGGCGAAACAAAGCGAGAGAAATGCGCAAAAAACGAAAAGAATCACTACCAATGTCCATGACCAGTACAACTCCATTCCCTCAAGCCACGAGCGCGAAAAGCTCTTCATGGATTCTCGAATCTTCGGTAAAAGCAAAGATTTGCCGGAGCCCCATCTAAAAAAAAATTCAATCAAAAAAACATTAAAAATGCAAGTTGTACAATTATAACAAAAAAAAGTTTAAAAAATCGAGCAATAAACAAAAAAAGTTAATAACTTTGCATAAAGTCCAATTGTCAACGGTAGCGATAAATTTGGCTCACAAACCACATCCGCCAATACATCACCGTACGCGTCGTAGCCCAGCAAATTTTTCAATTCAAAGTCCGTATTTCCGATGGGACCAAAAATAGTGGGCAAAATGGGCTGATCGCACACTTCCTGATCGATAGAATATGGCGTTTCGCCGAGTTTATTCGGTCGATAGAGTAGCTTCGAATCGCTTGGATTTAACAATAACACCTAGAAATTTTTTATTGAAATTCTAAACAAGTTTTCACTATTCAAAAGTAATAGAACACATATAAACAACACAAACCCTAGACGCTAAAAGTTAAATAATTATCATCAAGATTAAAAGATAAATGTCGATAAAACCTGTGCCATGCGGCGTGAGCGAGCTCGTAACGCCAGGTGAAGCGCATTATCGCCCGCGTTGTCCGTCGCGCTTAATTTCGCGCCTACACTCACCAAAATTTGGCAAAGCGCAACGTCGCGATTTTTCACAGCACGCAAAAGTGCCGTCTCTCCGTCCTTGTTGCGAAGTTCCAAATTGGGGCGCTTCTCCAAGAGAGCCAACACAATTTCGCCATAGGCCTAAATATTTTGAAATAAAATTTAATTTGTTCAAAAAATAAAACATCAAGTTGACCATTTCATAATTACTCAAAAAATTGTAAAACACAAATCTTTAAATATGGGAAAACCGCAAGGTTAATAAATACCTTATCAATAGCTAAATGCAACGGGGTCCGATTCTCCGAGTCCTTTGCGTTCACGTCGGCGTGCTTCTCCAGCAACATTCGCACCAAGTGAATACTACCCGACCGAACAGCGCTCGCCAAAATCGAGTTCCCAAAGCGATCGATCGTATTCACGTAGGCGCCCGACTGAATAAGAGTTTGCGCAATTTCCGTGTACCCCTCACGCGCCGCGATGCCCAACGCCGACAGTCCGTTGTAGTCGACGATATTGACGTTCGGATCGCGTGCGATTAGCGCGTCAACGACTTTTATGTGATTTCCACGAGTCGCGAGCATAAGCGCAGTTGAAGCTATAAAAATGGTTAAAACATTATTCAAATACAAAAAATTTTTAATTTATACTTTTCAAAAATCAAGAATGTAGGAAAGCATAAACGCAGTTGAAGCTATTGCATTTCTTGAAGATTTCTGCTTTTTAAAAAAAAACGCATTTGTTTCAAAAAATTCTTTTCTAGAAAATGGTCAAAAAACATTATTCAAATCATAGCTCGGTAACCCCCCGCGGACCCCCAGCAAACGTGGGGGGGGGTTACGCGTGGCCCAGCCATTTGGGAGGAGGNTTGAGTTCAAAAATTAACAGCTGAGTATGTCCCAGGTGTTCGGAAAATGCGTATTTTAATGCTAATTTTCAAAAAATTTCGCGCTTACGCGCGATTTTTTTTTCTGAAAGCTGTTCAAAAATGGTCTTATTTCCATTTTACGACAATTTTAGAATAATTTACGGTCATTTTTGGGGTGGCGCATCAAATCACGATTTTTCGCGGGGTGTCACGCCGAGCAAATACAGAATTTTTTTTAGATTATAATTTTCAATAATCAAGAATATAGAAAAATAAAAAAAAATCCTTTAAAAAACCTTCAAAATTTTAATTATTCTCTTCGTAAGTTCAAATTTATACATCTAATAAAAAACTGTCACACAATAACATCTTTCTACAATTTTAAGAAGTAGTTTTACTACAAAAATATCCAAGTACCATGCATGCCAATAGCATCCAAATCGGCGCCAGCGTTTAGCAACTCATCGACAATTTCCAAGTGACCCTTGCGTGCAGCCCAAATTAACGCCGTACTGCCGAACTTATCGCTGGAATTAATTTGCGCACCGGCCTCCACTAGTCTTCGCACGATTTCCAAATATCCGCGTCCTGACGCGATTATCAAAGGTGTTAGACTGTCCTCTTCGCCAGCTATGTTCACATGCGCTTTTCTATTTAAAAGCTCTTCCACGGCTAAAATCGTTTTATTGAAAATACACATTCCTTCCGAAGTCATAAATTTTAATAATAATTAAACAAAATAAAATTTTTCATCCTCACTGTTAACGTGCGGTTCCTGCAGAAACTGTCTGCGAAGAACTGAGGCTTTAAACAAGAATTTCGAAATAATTTATATTAGAAATCGGCTTTAGTTAAATAAGTTCAAAAAATCAAATAATTATTTAAAAAGTAAAAAACCTTGCAATCGATTTTTATAGCAAGCCCACATTAGTGACGTCCATCCCATTAAATCGTGTTGGTCGACCGCAGCACCAGCCTCCAGTAAAAAACGCACGACTTCGGCATGGCCGTGGTGGGACGCGTTCAACAATGCACTCCATCCATCATTGTCCGTTTCCTCGATGTCGTTGTCCTTCACGAGCGCTTCCACGGCACTTGCATTACCGCTAAAATTTAAAAAATTGTTGATTATCATAGTAAAAATTGTGAAAGTCAAAAAAAGCTATTCCGAGTTATAAAATATGTACTTCGCAAACTTATTGCCTTTTTCATCCAAACGCTAAAATAGTGGAAAATATTTTATAATATTTTTAAACTATTGCATAATTTTTACTGAAACATTTTTATTTTCTTTAATTATTTACATTAACATTTCCTTAGTACCACCACCCCCACTTTTGTCTTTTTGTGCAATAATAAAAATTATTAGCCTACCAACGCGCAGCCGCAATCAACAATGTCTCGCCGTTAACATTTCGCATCGAAGAAATAAACACCGAATTCGATATGGGAATGACGGGAACATGTCCGGTTTCGACAGCATTAAAATATTCGTAAACGTTCGAGGAAATATAATTGTGTTCGTCGGTGGTGGAGAATGGCGACAAGTCGTGCGAATTATTTTCCGCCTCGATGTGATGCACCATAATTCCTAAAAAAATTGCTGATCACCCTCCGTTTTGAAGCAAAATCACGTGGCCATCGAGAATGATTTATAAATCGTTTTTAGAAAACATATCATTTCGAAAAGGATCAGCTTATTCCTTACCAAGTTTGAGAACATTATTTTTTCTCGCAAAAATGAAAATTCGTTTTTGCTCTTTTCTGTTTTTGAAAAACGCTCAAAAATATATATGGCATTTTGTCCACAATAAAATATCTGAAAAATGGTATTCCCTTGAGAGGTTAAATTCGTGCGAAGGAGGGCTTGGATTTGGATTTATAAAAAATATGTATGTATAGTTCTTTAAAGTCGTGTCGAATTAATTATAATTCTGTCAAATTATATAGGGTGGAATTTGCTACACTTCACTTTATCTTCCCCTTAGAATTCCGAAACTTTTTGCGTTTTCTAAACCGTTTTGTGCTGGTTTTCGGGCCTACGAAGTTCGTGTACGTAATTACATAACTATGATGTAAATTACACAGTTATGAATATTAATTTTATTATTTTAGATAAATTCAGCTTGAAGCGTGCCGAAATTAGCAAGAAGACGACTGCCGACTCAAATTTGATATGCTTAAGGTTATTTTTTAAACATGATAATGGTCTTGCAACATAATGACTGTATTAAGAAAGTTTTTGCCCAACTCATTTAAAAAATCCAAAATGCTTAATTTTTGGATTTTAGCAGTTTTTATTTAAATATATTTTGAAAATTACATATTCATTAAGTTTTTTTTGTGCGCGTTACTATGTTAAATGTTGTTGTAAATCATTTCTAATGGAGCTTATTGTTGAAGCTGTATTTTAATTAAATTATTAATGCATTTTAACACACAACTCATTTTATGTGTAAAACATTCACCAAGACATATGATAGCTAAATAAGCTAGGGAATGTTGGAGACCAGACTCTCCGAAAACTCTCCATACTTTCCAAAATGTCCTATTTGGCTTTATAAAATTTAAAAAAATGACCGGTTTTGCATCTCAATTATTGCTTAAATTATATTTGGATATTGTTTTTGAAATATAAAGGTGGAGTTCTGTGCGGGATAGAAGGCTGTTTTTCAAATCTCAGCCATCATTATCACTTTACCGTTATCCCTGTTTCAGGACATTAAAAAATCGCATGTTGGTTGTTCGTCAGTTGGAGGGCTTCGTTACTTGCGAAATGCACTAGAGAGAAAGAAAACACTGGGAAAATTCGGTTCTTTTAGTTCTTTTTTTTACCCACATGCTAATGGCTTTTGGTTTTAGATGGACGGTCAAGAGACGGCAGCTGCAGATAGTTCAAACGCTGACGTTCCCTCGAATCTGGCTCAGGGGGCTTCGCTGGACGCGGTCACACTTTCTGAAAAAACGGAAAATGATGTTCAAGCCATAGAGGACGGGATGATGTTTGACGAAAGTCAAATGCCGGTACCGGGGCTCGTATTCGTTTCGGAGCAAGATGGATATTGTTAGTTAGATTTTTTAAATGTATTTTTTTAAATTATGATGGCGTAGTCTTTTAATAGTTTAAAAGAATTCAAGTGATTTTTTTAAATTTTTTTTCAAGATTTGTAATTTAGGTTATTTTGACGATCCGGCTAGCAAAAAGCAGTACTCGATGGACGAAGGTGGTTTTTGGTATGTGTACGATGACGATCGAGGAGAATTTATTTCCGTCGACGAGCCGACTAAGCCCGTCGAGCAGCCTCAAATTACAACCGGTGGTGAAGAACTTACACAAGAAATTCTGATTAAGCCGCGAGAAATCGCTGGTATTACGTTCGATGCAATGAGTTTTCCCGTTTTTCCCACAAACGCCAAAGGTCAGCCGGTTCTGCCGAAGGACAGCCGGGAGCAGCCCTTTTTCCCCGTTGATGAACAAGGTCTGCCCATATTTCCCTACGATCACACAACCAAAAAGTGGACTTTTCCGGTGGACGATACGGAGGAGCCGATTTTTCCACGAAATTCCTTTAATAAACCGCTAGTTCCTGTGGACAACGATAGTAAGTGCTAATTATTTGTTTTTAATATTTATTGTAATTTTTTATTGTTTTTTTACTGTATAGATTTTTGCTCAAACAATGATTTAACATAAAAAAATTTTGAACATATTTTTTTTAATTTTTTTTAGTGCGCCCCATTTTTCCCGTAGACGAGAAGGGTGTGTTCATTTTTCCACTCGACGAGACGAATTGCCCTATACCAGCACTTACGCCTGACGGCCGGCCGGTGATCCCCACGGATGAGTTTGGCAATTTGGTGATTCCGCGCGATCGTGAGGGCAAGCCGCTAATTCACATCGCCGATGACGGTAATAAAAGAAAAATTCATATTATTGAACTGCAGAAACACCTTTTTCAAACTTTGCTTATGTGTGTTTAGGATTTCGTAATAATTTTTTTGCGTTTAGGATTTTAGTGAAATTTAATTCAGCAAATTTAATTTTTCGTTTGTCTAAAAATTCGTTGAATAAGGTGTTTTTCAGCTTTTCATTAATTTGTTTTTAATTTCGATTTTCAGGTATTACGCCGATGTCGCTGGCTGAATTCAAGCAGTGGAAAGAGAACTATCGTAGCAATGCAAAGAAGATGTTTTTTCAGGAAATGCAGCAGCAAAATCAACCTCAATATCCGGCTGTTGCCGCGGCCACTGCTTTTTCGGTAGCTGCGATTAACTTTTTTTAACATTTTTATTTTATTTATTTTTATTTTGAATTAATGTTTAAAAAATTCTATAATTTTTTTTGTTATTTAGAATTATTTAATTCATGCGTATTTTTCAGATGTTTCATCCTCTGAACATCCAGCAATATTCAACATACCAAACAAATGATGTGTCGATGCTTCAACGTTCAAAGCGCGTGAGGCCCGAGGACATCGACTTGCCAATACCTTCACCAACTTTGGAAGCGTTCCCCCCGCCATGTGACACCAAGAGCGTTTCTGAGACGAATGGCAATTCAGCTTTAACGAATGGAAAAATCCAATATGAAAAGTTGAGTTTTTCCAAAGCTCCGATAGTGAACGAGTCCTCTACGGCGGCTGATGAGGAGGCGGAAAAGGCGGCGAAACGGAAAAAATTGCTCAGCGCGCAGTTAAACTTTAGCAAGAAACTTCCACTAAGAAGCGCGGTGGCTACACACAGAGAATCCGTTGAACAATCGGACGAGCTTACCGAGAAGCAACGTCACCAGCTATTACGTCAAAGCGCCGGCTTTAAGGATGATGAAATTGCCATAAAATTGGGTTTTGGCTCTTCTTCGGGGTCGAGTAATCGAGCGAATGATTCTTCAAATCACGCCATCGAAAAATTACCGGCGTCTAATTTAAAGGAAAGTTATCGACCCGGAAGCGTGAACACGACTTATAGCGAGGAGAAATCGCGGAAAAAGGATCATAGATCATCGAAGCATTCGAAACATCACCGTTCGCGCTCAAACTCCGCCGACACGTACGACTCGCGCGATTCATCTTATCGAAAAAAATCCAAAAAGCACCGAAAGCGGAAACGTCACTCGACGAGAAGTGGAGACGAGGAGTACATTAGCGGAAACGATAATGGAAAAGAGCATGGTCGTAAGCAACAAAAAGTTCAACACAAAAGTCAACCGGGCACTAGCCTCGTTTTTAAAGAAATATCAGCGTACGTTTTTTAATTTTAAAAAGGTTCTTTTCACTTATTTTTATTTTTTGATAGGAAATTGTAATTTCTTGTGTAAAATTAATGAAAAATAAATTAGAAATGCATTGTAATTCAATGAATTGAGCTTAATATTGCTAGCACATATTATCGAGGCATTGAAAAAATTGTCAAAAATTTTGTATTACAGGTAAATGAGGAGCTTTTAAACGCCGTTTTGGGCTGACCTCTTCGAGGACGTTTACTGAACAAAAGTTTAAAAGCAAATTTTTTTACAAAAATATTTTTTTTATTTTAGTCAAGTAATGAATGCGGTATTTGGCGACGACAAGCCGAGAAAATTCAAAGAGGAAATACATGAGGACGAATACCTGATCGTGGACGAATCGCTGGAAAAGGGCAAGCCGACTGAGGAGAAGTACCCAAATTCCGCACGATCTCGAATGTCGTTTTCGGACAATAGCCAATGCCGCGATGATTATGAGTTGGAGAGGTCGACGGGCGATCGATACTCATCACAAATGGTAAGGGACATGGAAGGACGAGCGAGATGTTCCCCGCTCGAAAAGTTAAAGGAAGCCACCGACGACAGTAATGATGGTGACGGTGGCAGACGATCGCAGAACGACGGGAGGACCGGCAAATCCTCTTCCAAGCGCCACAAATCCAGCAAAAAACAGGGAAGAAGCAGTGAAGAGTTGGAGAACTTCGACGTTAATAAACTGAACGAGTACAGCGATCTCGACTTTGTACACCTCCTCATAAAGAACACGCGCAAAAAGTAGGTTCACTCAATTTTTTATGTTATAATATGTATTATAAATTCTTCATTTAACCTTGTTGTTTGATCAAAAATAAAACGGATTTTTTAAGTAACTTAAAAAAAGAAGTGAACAAAATGTAAGTGTGCTTACATTTACATTTTTTAAATGTAAGCATGACGTTACTATAATTTAATGGTTTAATGGAAGGAACTTCAAATTTCAGGTATGATGATATCAAGAAGAAAATTGCTCAAATGGAAGAGGAAAGGAATGCCGAGAAGGAAAAGTTGAAAAAGCTTTTCGAAGTGGAAAGCCGCGTGGAGGAGCGTCTGGGCGTGGAATATGCGCCGTCCACGGACGACGACGAGGACGTCCGCAATTATCGGGACGCAAAGTCGAAATACCATTAAATTCCGCCGATTATGTTAGGTGTACACGGACGGACCTTACAATTAAATTCCCCTCAGGATTGTGTTTAGTTTTTTCCAAATCTACAAAGCATCCCTTCTCCAAATTCCTCCGAAATTGTGGTTGTTGTATTTCGTTTTTAAAATATTTTCTGTGTTATTTAATCTGAAACAATTAGAAATCATTTTTAAATTAAAAATTCACTACTTCAAAATATTTACAATCAAAAATGGAGGTCGTCTGCAGACGAGGAAATATTTTTTAATAAAGATCAGTTGTTCATTTTCCAATCACGTTCGGAGGCTTTTTTGAGTTGCAAGCGAAAATAAATTTAGGTTGGAGGCACTTATGTTTGTTTTTTAATTTTGAATGATTCTTCAATAAATTTATTCGGTTCAATTTATTTTAGTTAATCGTAAGACAAAATTATAACAGTTTATATACAAAATAAAAATGAAATACTGCACGAAATTTACCTAACATTTAGCAATGTTATGTAAAGTGAATAGAACATTTACTTTGCTAAATTTTGAGCAAAATTTTCAAATACTAATTATTTACTGTATTTTACATAAATCTACTCAGAATTATACAAATAAGTATAACGTTCGATCTCTTAGTGGTCAAATTCGGTTTTTATTAAAAAATGAAAGTTAACCATGGTTTGATTGGCAAATTCGCAGTTTTAATTCGAAGTTCAAAAAATGGAAAACTGGCCACGTTTGCTCAAAATCTGTCTAATAGTTTTTTTATTCACTTTGCAGAACACTAATGCTTATGAATGCGTTTTGTTAAACTTGATGCAAAATATTTTCTTAGTTGTTTAGAGGGTCGAATTTCGGGACCCGCTTGGAAATGTTTGTTTTTGCACTAATTTTCTCATAATTACTTCAGCTAAGTCTAAAGAAAAATAATATCATAATAAATTTACGGCCGTAGAAACTCGCAAACTATTTTAATCACTAGAAAACTATTGGAGTAATAATTCGGTGTGACCTTTGTTACTTTTGTGACATTATTTATCCGCACGGCAAAAATATTTAAATGAAAATTGAGCCTAAAATGATTCCGGGTCGCCCTGCTTACCCCTTCCCTGAAAAATCGATTTTTTACATTTTATACTTTTTTGGGAGGTGAATTATGATTTATCAAATTTTTCAAACATTTGCGGAATACAAATTATATGCATAGTGACCGTGCGGGTTGATATGAATGTTGTTGGCGGCAGCCGCCTGTTGAGCGGCAGCCATCATCGGCATAGCCTGTGGTTGAAGTTGATGAGGGAGCCAAGGCGCAAATCCGGGCTCCGATAGTATCGCCGAAAAGCCGGAACTAAATGGAGCAGAAGAGCCAGTAGACATGGATCCGTTTGTGGATGAGGTCATGTTTCCGGGTAGGGAAGAGGATGCCATGACGTCTTCACCATTATTGCCTCCGGCATTCATTGTCGACCACATTGCTGCCATTGACTGGTGATTTGATGGCATTACACCAAATGGCATCGGCGGATACGCTTTTAGTTTATCGTTTTCCATTACACCTACAGTAAACTTTATATTTTCCAACAAAATACGGTACTTCATTTACGGTATTTTTGTCATCATTTCTTACAAAACTAATTTTCGTTAAAAAAGTAATCATCCTATTTTGGGTAACAACGGCCTCCCTCAAATAAGTAATTGCAGAATTACCAATTAGGTCACCGAGGTGTGCGGAGGTTGCAGAATTGTGTTGCATTTGATAGTGTGCGTTGAGGAGATGGTGTTCGGCAGAAGACGACATCATTGAGTTACCGCCGACAAGTCCTACCGCCAGATTAGCTAAATTCGTCGCGACGGACGAGGTCGATGACGAATCCATCTCGCCAGGGGTGGCGGTGGACACTAAGCCGCAAGAATCTGACGAATCCAGACCATTTAGCGTGGAAAGTGGTACTTGGTTTTTCTGTATCAAGGCTGGCGACATTCCCTGATGTTGTTGGTGGCTATGATGGCGTTGGTGTTGTTGTTGCTGTTGTTGCTGGTGCAATATGTTCAAGTTGTTGTTGCTGTGGTTTGCATCTCCGGATGTCAACAAATTGGATTTAGTAGGAGGATTTGCGGGGATTAAGGTATTTTGATCACTGCTTTGGTCATCTCGTCGTCCTTCTTCCTTCTTTCGCTTCATTCTCCTGTTTTGGAACCTTAAAAATTTTCAATTTTTATGTTACATAAATCTGCAATAATAAAAATATTCCAAATAGTTGTTTTCGATCGTGTAAAATTTTGAAATTTAATAATTAATCTTAAATACGATAGGTTACTTATTTAAAAATTAATGATTGTGTTTTTTTATTTCTTTAAAATAGTCCTTTGACTATTTTTGTGTGTTAAGTACAGTATGTTTTTGACTTGATACATTACCATTTTTTTTTGACAATACATTACCATATTTTGATTTGCCTGTCGCTGAGGCCGGTAGAGACCCTTAATTCTTGTCTCTGCGTTTTGGTGACATAACTGCTTTGCAGGAACCTTTGTTCTAGAAGTGATGTCTGAGCTCTTGTATATGTTTGCCTACCATTCTTTTTTGAATTTGGACCTAAAATTGACGGAATCATAATTAAATTAAAAGTTCAGACTTAGCCATCATGTTACCATCATCTAATGGCTAGCACAGAATTGTTTCATTGGACCAAAATTTGAATTTGGAAAGCTCACATTTATGTTTTCAAATTCTTTAATTTAAGCCGTGTAAAATATACCGGATATCGCAAGATAATTACCGTAATTCTGCCAATGTTGCTGGTAGGAGGGTTGAACGCCTGGCCATCCCGCAGTGTTTGTCGAAAACGCAGCAGCAGATGATTGCGTGGCGGCAGCTGCGGACGCAGCGAGGTAGTAATTGTGCAAGGATGGCTGGTAGACAAATGGTTGATAAGCACCAAAGCCCAATTCGAGGCCATTTGAGGCGCCACAATTAGCGGCACCGGTGCCACTGCTGCTCGGCCCGATTCCCGCAAGGCACGAGGACGGGCTTTCCTTGTTGTGGTCTAAAAATTAAATTAAATTAAATCAATTTACAACAATAAAGCTTTATTTTGAAATTGTTTTAGAAAATAAAAAATATTTTGTAATAGGTTGGCAGAGGAGTACATACTGTACTTCACACTAGAGGAGTACTGTACTTTCACCATCGAACATCGAGTAATTTATAACGTTTATCAATAAATAAATGTTAACCAAAATATATGTAGTAATTTAATGGGCTTTTAAGGTGTTCATAATGCTTTTCAAAATGTCATGTTAAACTTTTGATTTTAAATCAAGATCCCAAAATCAATCAATAGATGCGTGTACATACATACATGTAATAAACAAAATAAATTACGAATAAAAGCGATATGTAAAAGTTGCAAATTTACAAGGATAATGGGGCAATTCGAAACCACATATCAATTAATGTCCCCCCCCCATTCTCCCTTTCCAAATCGCCACGCTTTCCATCACCCCTAATTAATTGGTTTTTCAATCACTTTTTTTTGAATTTATTGCGCCATTTTCGTCATGGCGTTATATTTAATGGATTCACATTTGAAGATAGTTTAATGGCTATCGCTATGAAACATTACACGTTAATAAATGACAAACGAAAAGAAAATAATTGTCATCTCGAAATGTTCGAGTTCAGTGACTATTGCTCTCGTAGCCAAATTATCGTTACGAATTTCGATTGCTCATTTTGTAAATTACTGTATCTTGCGTATTAATTACTGTGTTACTTACATACTTACTGTTTACCGTATTATACATACTTACTGTTTACCGTATACATAACTATTTATTTATTTGTCTAAAACTAATATTTTATGTATTTACCTGTGGCCATTGTGCCACTCGAATCTTCGGCCTTGACGAATTGCGCACTGTTCATGCCGCCGCCGTTCTGGGACTCGGTTTTCACCAGGCCGATTCGAATTCCCTGTGTCATTTGCGTGAGCCGCTGAAGGGACTCCGTTTCGGCGGCTATTTTCGGTTCGCTGTCTGACGTCGCTTTCCCGACGTTATTCTCGCAGTAATTATTATATGTAATTAGTACACGAAAAGTTCGAATACCGTATGCAAACAGTAAAGTGATTTTATTGCTATATTAGTTGTTAGTTTAGCAATAACGAGAAAACATTAAAACGCTGATTAATACGGCCATTATCAATATTATTTATTAATAATAATAATAATAATCGTAATCGTAATCGTATTCGGCAGTTAACATTGTTGATTTTGGTCGTTATCGTAAAAATTCGACGACGGTCGTTTTATGATATAATTATTGTTATTATTGTCTCAATTTTCGAAAAAGAGAAGAAGCCGTAGCCGTGGTTGTGTAGTTGGTGGAGAAAAGGCGCGAAATGGGAAAACTAATGGGTGGAAAGGCAGTGTTTCGCTTTCTGTTCTCTCCTTTCCTTTTCTCTCTATTTCACGCTGCACATCGCACCGCCTTTCTCTCCGCTTCTCTGCCGCTAGTGATGACGATGTTTCGTAGACGATTGGCTCATGTGTTCTGACTTCCTGCCCACTAGTCGGATTTTGTGAAGTGAAATTGTGGATGTGTCATGCCAAGTGAGAAACTTTTATATTCTTTTTTTGTCTGGCGCCAGCCGACAAATGTTTTCGAAGATGTGGTTGCTGTTGTATCTGCTGCTGCTACTGCTGCTGATGCTTTGGATGCGTTTCACTATGCAGTGCAATTTAGCTTTTCGTGTGGCCTTCCTAAATCTGAAAACATAAAAAGTTATACCTGCTCTTATTTTGTTCTTTTTCGTCTTAACTATTTCTGTGTCTTATAATCTCTGCGGTGTCTTATAATCTCTGCGGAAGTTTGTTCACAATTCTCGCTGCGAATACAAAAAAGAACATACTTTCATCTTATTCAAGTAGAATCGATAGAAAAGCAATGAATAATTTTTTTATATTTCGTTTTCGTGTTACTTTGCACAAAAAGAGGGAAATGAGAAAGGAAAAAGCGATTATAATTCTATTCTATGGCTTTGCGATGCGATGAAAGTACGGTAACCCACACGACACATTTTTTGCTCTGTAAAAGAGTGGAGAAGAAGGCAGTTAGCGCAGGTGGCAGTAATAAAGAATAAGAAAAAAAAATGGCAGATTGACGAGGTAAAATTGGATGTAAGTAAGTGGAAGAAAAATGACAAAATAACGAGAGTGAAACAGACAGATACACATAGGAGCACATAGACATCTAGATAAAAAACAAAAAGACAAAGAGTACAATAGTTGGCGAGAGAGGAAAAGAGAAAGAGAAAAGAAGAGAAAAGAGGAATGCTGAGAATGGAATGGAACAATTAAAGAAAGAAACATTTTGAAAATAAAGTTTTCATATTACATCGTTGTTCAATTTGTGTTTGTGTGTGTATGCGTTTGGCTTCTCTTGTCGTGCACATGTGTGTGCACATTCTGTGAGTGTGTATTTGTGTGTTTGTGTGCGTTGAAAATAAATTTGAAATTAATTTATTGGCTGTTTTATGGGCTGCTGGCTGGCTGGCATAACGACGAATGGCGGAAACGATTCTCTTTCTTCACTCCTTCATCATTATTTTTCGTTTCCATTCCCATCTCACTTCAAATGTGATTGGAAGAAGGTGATGATGATAAAGAAAATACACGATCTTGGCCACATTTATTTTCCTATTCTTGTTGTTGGTTATCGTCCTATTCTTGTTGTTGGTTATTCTCCAGTTTTAAAAAGTAAATATTAACAAAAGTAGAATACTTTTGTTCCGGGAATAAAAAAGTCTTTTAGTGACGGAATTTATTGGGAGGAAAAAACTTTTATTACCAAAAAAATGACAAACGTTTTTCGTTGATTTGGGACAAAATTTTCAATAAAAATATAAATTTTTTTATCAGATGAATGTCGGACGGTATAATCGTTTACTGCCTTACATGAACCCATCGCCAAGAACATGATACATATATGTTTTTTTAATTACCCAAAGAAAAAATTTTCATACAATAACTTCAAACTCAACATTTTTGAGTTTTTAACGTTTTTTCAATGAAGTTGTTCTGTACATTTTTAAAAACTTACTTGATTTTTGAAAATCTTTTTTGATTTTTGGTCGAATGTCGAAACATTTTACACCACCAACAAGCGCCTACAGTAATCAACCTCCATCCATTATATATATATATATATATATATATATATTCTGGCGTGACTTGATGAATACAGTACATACATGTTTACGGCAAATAAATAATAACATTTATGTATTATATTTGAGCAGCGTTGCCTCGGAAAGTTTTGGGTGCAAAAATTAACACAATTTTTTTCAAATTGCCATCTGCATTGTGCGGTTATGAAATTATAGTGTCATTATGGGCGGGCGGTGGGCTAGAAAAATTCAAAAGATTGAATTATCATTATGAATATTGCAATTTTGCGGTCATAAAACCACATTCAAAACTCGTAAAAAATGTTCATAAAAACAATTATCTATCGCCTTGATCTGCTTTACATGTTTGAACAAATTTAATTTTCTAAATTAAAATTTCCTTTTAAATAATATTATTAATAAATATAGATATTTGTCAGTTATAAAAAATATGTCCTTAATTTTTTTACTTAAATTTTTCATCTTTATCGTTTATCGTCCGCATTTAAACTTTTTCAGCTCAAAATATAGCCAAGGAAAATTCATAAAATTTGGGGATAACAAAAAACGCGCAAGCGTAGTTATATGTGACCGACGCTGGAGATGGTAGTTCTGGTATTTTGGATTTGCGATCAAGAAACTAAATCTAAAGTCTTCAAGAGCCGTTTCGCCTAATACTGAACGTGGGCTTGACGCAACTTTTCTTGTACTCCACCTTTCTATTATGAAATCTGACGAACAGAGTTGTGGAAAGAGCGCCGATTGTCACATTCTGACGACGCCTGGCTGCTTCAAAGACCTTCAAGAGACCTTCAAAGTTGACCAAGTCAGCAAACATCGATTTTTTTGGTTTCAAATTGTTCTAAACTTCTTTCTGAAATGACTGTGGTTGGCTTCACTCACTTTTTAAATCATTCAAATCAAACGGGATTTCGTGCAGTATATTTACAGGAAAATAAGAAAATATCTTGTAAATTCTTATTTGATTTTCTCCAAATGATCCTTTCTTTTGGTACTGTTTCTTTCACACAGGAAGTACCGTATTCATTGTCTGCCAATTGTTGTACTTGTACATACAATGGACATAAATCAGGGAATTTTTGTTTTTTGTACATTTTTGTATATTTTAGAGTATATAAAAATTTGAATAAATTTTATAAAACGAATTAAATTTGGTACATAAAATTTGAAAAAAATGTGCAAATTCAATAAGAAGGGAGTAAAGTATGGGCGCTAATTAAAAAATATTTATGCACTACAAAAAAGCCACACACTATTTCGTGCATATAGTTTGGCATTCTGCCCAAAAATCATCTCTTTCCTCGCCCACCCTCCCCCCGATTCTTCGACTTTCGGTGAAAATCGTAAAATTTTATGTGATTTTATGTTTTATGAAAACATTTTCCTCAAAAAATTTTCATTCCCCCTCTACCCACAAGACATTCTGCAGACCGGCCGTTGCTTTTTCTTCAATTTTTGAATTTTTTATCTTCTAAGCAAAAACAAATGCAAATTTATGCTTTTTCTTTTTTTAAGAAATTTTTTTATATACGGTGCTATCCGATTATTTTTCTTCTTTTCGAATTGGGCAGAATTTAAACTAATATTATTGAAATTAAATATTGTTAAATTCGGTATTTTTAACAAATATATTGATTGGATCCACCGTAAGTAATTTAATCCACCGTAACTTTACAAAAATTAAAAGTGAAAATTTTCTTACTTCACTTTTCAAATTATACTAAAGTTTTCATTTTACCAATTCACTTCTGAGGGTAACATAAAGTAGACATTATGATATTTTTAGTGAAAAATCTTTTTTTCAAGTTTTTTGATCAGAAACTTTAGTAGAATTTATTAACTATGTATTCGGGGACTACATAAACAAAATTCCGAGCTTAAAATTCCAAGATATGTATGATTTACAAGCTTCTTTCCCATATCGTTTGCTCCCACGTGTTCTCTTTTTTTTCGCCCTCTATCAATTTTTGTTATGTATCTGCATACTGTAATTATAGTTCATTTCCGTTGTGCATATGTACTTCAGCATGTTGCGACTTGTAAGAAGAATTGTACTATACTTCTAAGAATTATAATGTACTGTTAAGAATTGTACACTATGGTTAAGAATTGCACTGTACTGGTAAGAATACTATTGTAAGAGTTGTACTGTCTGAATACTGTACGTGTCTCCCAAAACAATTTTGAGTCATTTTTTGTTTGTTAATCATGGATATATTAGTTTTTCACAGTAGTTCTGCTGGTATTTCGATTGCTTTCTCTCTCTCCCCCCCTCTCTCTCTCTCTCTCTCTTGCTGATGTGTGCTGTGACGGTTGTTGTGTTGTGGTACAGCGAAAAAAATCCCATAAAATTTAATGAGGCAATTAATGAGCGTGTTGTGTTTTGAGTTGGATTTTTTCGAGGGAATTTTTTTTTTTGAATTTTGCGCAACTAACCACACCGCCTTCTTTCGCCCTTACTTTCCTCCTTTTCTTCAATACAAAAATCAAAAGCAAAAATTTACTTATTATACAAAACCAAAACCAAAAATGAGCTCGATTTCAAAGCAATTTCAGTAATTGAAAGACTGTAATACATATGCATGTTAATCGGTCGATGCGATTATTCATTTAATTTTTGTTGCAAAATAGATAGAATTCAAACCGCATATTGTATCATTTTACTAGATCAGTTTACTTGAAAATCACCGAAACGCTAAGGTTATCGTGCCCGAATCCATTGAGAAAAGATATGAAAGAGAATGTCACAACAAAAGTTTTGCTATCGTAAAAGTAGTAAAACTTTTTCCGAATTTACAAGTTTGGATGAGAATTTTCACAAAAGAACTTGCGTGTATTTTGGATGAATAATTTGCAAATTGACAAAAAATTGACAATAGCATTTGTATGCAAATAGTGTAAAATTCTATTGAAAATCATGAATAATTAATTAATTTGAATCTTTTCTTTGTTTAACGATTTAAAATCGATTTAAGCATGACATTAATTCGAAATTCTTTTAAGAATTGAATAATTTCATTTCCAGTTCTACAGTAATTGTAAAAATTAAATACTACAGTAGCAAATTACTTAAGAGCTATTTTTAAGGATGACATTATTTCTGTGATTTTGTGTACACATATGAAAAAGGTATACTCATTTTTATAATATCAAACTAAATTTAGTCGCACACCCCCCCCCGGTTCAGCAAAGGAAATTATTTCCCCTCCTATTTTTCCGTTTAACCACC
>SAUE01000329.1:34052-49323 GCA_009724625.1 Deladenus siricidicola | reverse complement strand
GAATTTTGCGCAACTAACCACACCGCCTTCTTTCGCCCTTACTTTCCTCCTTTTCTTCAATACAAANGTGTTTTGGCATATGCATGTGTTTGGGCGTTTCTCTTGGGAAAAGCCACGTTATCTGATCTGGTTTCAGCAAAAAAAATATTTTTGCCTTTGGGTTTAGTCTTAAAAGAATTTACCATATTCTTTTTTGTTGGCAATAACAACAAAAGCTAATCGCTCTTACCAACTATAAAAGCTGAAATAATAATAAAAAATTCTTTCAAAAAATACGGCGTGAAAAATGCAAAAATTAATTAATTTTCTTTCATTTTCCACGTTTTTCTAACCGTAATGTTTCTACTTTTTCTCTCGAAGAAAATGCAATTAGTTTAACGAGTTTTCTAAAAATTAAAAATGCAAAATAGTGACAGTATCCCTCGAAATTCGCTTATCTAATGAAAAAATGGCTTTGTCTTTCAATTTGTCGGTTTGTGAAGTATTGAAATTTTTTGCGTTCTTTTTGGAGTTGTTATTCAAAGTGTTGTATAAAACATTATTTGTTGGTTTTAACAATTTTTAAACTATTAAAAAGTTAAAAATTTACAATATTAACCTCGAAATTGTTCGTTCTTTACATACAGATTTACAAAAAATGGCGCCCGACAAATTGAAAAGAAATGCACACAAGCGGAATTATTGCAAATTTGTTTTTTAAATTTTTTTAAATTACGATTCAAAAGTTTGCGCTCGAGCGAAAATTATCGGTTTTCAAATTGATTTTGTAAAAGACATATTTTATAAAAATACATTCGATGTAAGATGATCTTATTAAAGCTTAGTTCTCACATAGATTTGAGAGTTTGTCTCACAAAACTGCCTCTTAAAATCGTTAACTACAACTATGACGGATTAAATTCACTTTTGAGGAGGTCCCTCACCTCTCGCCTTCACACTAACTTCAAAAATTACTGAAAATCACACGACAAACATCAAAAAATTGGTTTTGTTGAACGAACACATATTTATGATCAGTGCAAAAAAACCCGAAAATCAAGAATTGGCCGAATTTTTCTTTGACTTTAGCCGCGACAACAAAAAATTGCCACTAAATTTCGGATGAAAACAGAAAAGATTCCGAGAAATATAAGACTGAGTTTGTTTGAATTTTTATTATTGCCGCTGTTTTTTTTCGGTTGATTTTATAGGATGGAATGGCGTTATTATTATGTGTAGAGAAGTGTGGAAAGGTTCAAAAAAGTTCATTCTTTATAAATAAATAATCCACCATTAATTGTAAATAAAGTAAAAAAAAACGCAAATAAACATAAGGAAAAATTCTATCACTGATAGGGTAGAAGATCGAGAATGAAATACGAACGATAATTCATCATGCTACTAGCATGATGCTAGCAAATATACAATTGTAGCAATATCGCAGCCATATAATTGTGTGCAATTTTTCTATATGTTTTGTATTACATGTATATTCAAGTATTTCCAATTCAAACACTTATCCACTTATCGAGTATATAGTTTCCAATTCTTATATAATGCTTTACCTCGTCTCGTTTGATCAATCAATTGATTTAAAAAAATACTTTTATGATTTTATGATCTCTATAAAGTCGTATACGGATTGAGAAATATTTTATTTGTTTTATTGCATTGTTTTCGTTAATTTCGCTATTGCAAATGTAAAGAATATAAAAGCATAAATTAGAGGAGATCAAATTTGGCGAAACGAATTTCTTAAATAATAAATAAAAATTTGAGATATGCCCTTGCCGGGACAATGAAAATTTCTGTTTCCGGAGGTTAGAAAATTTATGCAAAACCGCAAATCCAGAAAATATGATTTATTCTCATTCCACATAAAAGACATGTAAATGGCCTTTTATTTAACTGTTTGCATTTCGGTCACACAGCTGTATGTAGGTCTTCTATGTACTCTTCCCATTCACAGTAACTCTGTGTCTCTCTATGTCTGTCTGTCTCTCTTAATTTTTATTAACCTCTCAATTCCTCTTTCTGTTGTCTTTTCTACATACATATCTAGTTTTCTCACTCTCTCTTTCTGTTGGTCTGCTCTCCAAGAACCGTTATACCGAATCTTAAGTCTTTGTAACTGATACTGAATGCATATGTCTTTCCAGAAAAAATCGCACTCATCAACATAGACAGACGTCTTTGTTCTAGAAAATTCACTCAAGGTCGCTTCTTTACCTCTAATCATCAAACAAATTTCTTTTCTTGTTCTTCATGAAATGATTTGAATGACGTTCCACTATCCGGAACGTTGGATGAGAAATTCGAAAATAATACAGTTCTGGGAAACCTGAAAATGACACGAATAAATTACAACAAAACACAATTTCAAATACAAAATTGAGCATTCCTTATACAACATACATTATATGTAGCAATACGGTAGCTTTTTCGCAAAGGTAGCATACATATACAATTAATTCTTAACAACTTGATGCTCACAATACATAAAAGCAACAGTTGAAGATCAAATAAAATCTATTTCAAATATTAAAACATGCAATAAAGCGGCAATAAAATTCCTCCAACTTTATTTCCGCTTATCTAAAAATTGCTTTATTATTTGTTGTTATATCGGTGATGTAGTTTTATTATTATATACTTTTCCGGAGTAATAAATTGTTGCTTATTTTAATTCCATTAAAATTGTCTCTTATTTTATTAATGAGTTCAACGAAAAAGTAACAAATTTTGATAAATCGAAATTCACACAATAAAAGACGTTTGGTGGGGAAGATAGGAGACAGATATTAATGAGTTTATTTTAGCGAAATTAAGAGAGCTCTGTCATTGCTGGCCAATTTTTTATAATTTGCAAATGATTTTTTGTAAAATTATTCAACATAAAAACATGTCAAATAATGTCAAATAAAATCATGTCAAATAATGGCGAGAAAACATTGCTGATAAATTTCCAACTACACTTACAAAATAATACAGTATTTTAATGCATGACTAATCGCTTTTTCACCGTATTTAATAGATCTAAAGTAATAAAATGAATTTATGAACGTATTAAATAATTAAAATTAAATAATTAAAAGTTTCCAAAAATAAAATTTCTATTTTCAGAAAAATTTTGGACTCTTTTTGTATCAATTTAAAAAATTTTATTTTCAATTTTCAAAATTTACAAATATTAAAAATCGTTAAATTAAATAATAATAGATAAATTAAACAAATGTTTTAAATATCACAATTTTAAAAAGTAAAAACTAAAAAACTATTTTTCTGTGAAGATAACAAAAACCATGAACAGTGTAACTCCCCCCTCCCCCTTAAACAATCATAACAGCTACTTTGACGAAAGCATGTGTATGTATGTAATAAAAGCTTATTAATTAAAACAGGAAGGTATATTAATCAATTATACAAATGATAAAAAAGCGATTGAAAAAAATCCCAAAATTTTTATTAAAAAACAATCAATGCTAAATCAAATAAGAAAAATTTTGAATTCGACGGAAAGAAAATAAAAATATTGTATAGAATTGAGAGGTGAAAGAAATTAAGGAGAAGAAAATCGTGCCGTCATATTTCATTCAGACAGAAAGCGGCAAACCCAAAAAGAAAGCAAAAACGACGTTTTTCTACACATATCTTCAACTTGGAAATAGAGTAACAATAAAAAACCTCAATATCACCTTCCAAACAAACCACGACAACAACAAGCGATGTTGGTGGGCCCAAAACAACGACGAAGAAAGAAATGATCAGCCAATTCTCAAACCGTCTCACTTCTTTTTGTAGCGATCTCAAACACTATTATCTCACTTTCATTTCTTTTCTCGCAATCGTTCGAGTGATAAAAATGTTGTGATTATTATATCCCACTTAACGTGGTAAAACAACGGCGGCGGCAACTTCAAAGAAATCTTCAACCCTTGCCAAAAAATATTCTACCAAAAAATCTTAATTTTTTTGAAAAAATAAAAGTTAATAAAAAACCTATTCTTTCTACGAAGTTGTGATTTGTGATCGCATACCTCTCCAATGAAAATTAGTTATCGACGCGCAAGCTTCTTGAAGTCTTGCAAATTAAGTATTTAACTTTTTACGGCAAAATTGTACGTGACAAAATGTAGTGAAAGTTGTCAATTTATTTTAAAAATTGAAAAATTTTTAAGCACTGGCTGAATTTTGATCCACACTTGATTGGGACTTATGGGCAAAAATGCAAGAAAACAAATAAACATAAATCAAAAACGCCGCAAAGATTCCTCAAAAACCGAAATTTCGTAATTTCAAAGAGGTCATAAATTTCCTCTCAACGGAAAACATATGAATTTTATTCTTTGTCACAATATTTGCCGTCGTGGAAAAGTATTGATAATAAAATGTTTAATATTTGTGATTTTGCGAGACGACCGATTCGAACTTCACACCGCCCTGTAAATACCAGCAATTTTTCCAAGATCCCTTGACCCACATTTTGTATATTTCAGATTTTCTTGATAATTTATTTTTATAAATCCAAAAACAAGTTAATTTTGCAAATTTACATATATTATATATATATATATATATATATATATATATTCGAACATCGTAAAAAACAAAAATACAAAATTTGAATTCAAATTTGACCTTTTTTGCGAATATTAAACGATGAAGGTGGTCTGAATGGCCGACGGGCGGCGACTTCAAAATATTTCGCCGACAACACGTAAAAAATCGCTTTATTCAAAAAGTGGGGAGATTCGCAGTGAAAAAATTTCTCCTTTTCTTTGAACATTTTCCGCCCAAAGTTATCCGAAATGAAATAATACAGTCCGTCAATCGGCTGGCTACAAATCACTCGCCAATAAAATATTACCTCTCATTATAAATCCGTTATCATTATTATCATTAAATAATTTTGCTTTTTTTCTATTTTCTCTTTAATGACAATGCGAAATTCGCCGCCAAAAGCGATTGCTAATAATTATTCGGATGTTTTAATGAAAATCCAAATTTTCAAACATTTTCTCACAACTTTGCTTCAATTTCGATTAAAAATTCGCAGAGAACAGTTTTCGGAGAAAATTCCCAAAAAAATTATTTGAAATTAATTTTTCAGCAGCGAAAAAAAATTAATCACTTTCAAAAAAAACTGTTAAGCGCGAGAAAATCGAAAAAAAGGCCACACGCAAAAAATTCAACTTTTTTCGTTTTTAATTTTTTTACGACATTTCCTCCACCGTTTATGTTTTAGTTGTGTGACAAAATGACAATCGATCGATTCATGCGTTGATAAACAACAATAAAATAAAGAATTTGCAAAAAAATTTTATCTCAAAAATCAAAAAATATTTTAAAATGTGAAATTCAACACTGAAAAATAAATTATTAAATAGTAGTAAAAAAGGAATAGCATTTCTTTAAAATCCAAAAATCCATAACGATATATTTTATTAAAAGAGATCAATTAATGCTCGTAATTATACAAAAAATAAACGAATAAAAATAATGAAACAAAAATATACAATAATAAAAAAGTACAATAACTTAAAAAATTTAATTACCTTACTATGCAATTCAATATGAAAGTCCCCGGGCATCCTTAAGGAACAGAAGAGCCATTTTTTCGCAAACAACACTGACTAGGTGGCACGCTAAAATCATAAATGTACGAGGGACGCAGGCGTACCTCCATCGTGCACAATATGCCACGATAGCGAACGTTTTCGTATAGTTCGCGCATCGCCGGACCCGATTGTTTGTGTGTGATGAGGTACTCGTTGTGACAGCCACGTGACGCAAATTCCGTATCAAAACGCGGATCATGCACGTATTTCACGTCAAGTCCGGCAATCCACGCACCAACCGCTACATCTTCGCTACCGTAAAAACGCAACAGTTGGAAATTTTCAGATATGTAGTGTGAAAGCGCGCGAGAGAGAACGTAGCCACCACCCAGCTGAAAAGACTAGTTAAATTCAAGATATTTAGTTTGAAAAAAAAACTTGAGAAATATATAAAATTAATTATTGATTGCAGTACATATATTAAGTGATAATCATTTAAATTGTGTGGCATAAAGATTACCTGGTTATCTTCAAAACATCATAAAACTTACTTGGTACGGTAGATAACGATCGCAAAGAATCCATTCCGGTTCCTTCCATTTGCCTTTTCGAAACGGTTTCGCTCGTCCATCGAGAAAACCCCAATACAGTCTGGGATGAGCCACATCACGTAAAGAGCCCAAAAAGGTACCCAGCCTCACAAAACTATCCGAATCGACTTTGAGTAAAAATTCAAAATCAAAATTTTGAACGGCGTATCGAATCGAAGCGGCGGTTTTACGCGAAAGTTTCCGATAGTCTTCTACAACTTCGTCTAACAATACTAGGTCCGAAGCGGCCGAATTCGACGCCATTTGCTTCTCCTCCTCCCGCAACTCAGCCACTTGAACAGATGACAGGCCTTTTGTGCCGATAGGAAAAATATACCGAAATAGTTGAGGCGTTTTTGCAGAAAGTTTCAGCCAAGTATCACGAATTACTTGCCGCTGCTCCGAATCACCGGGCGCAGTCATTATAATAATCATAAGAAAGGTGGAAGGTTTCTTATCGCCTTCCTTGCTAAAAATATCGCCATGAACGTTGCCGGGAGACGCTTGGCGCTGCTCCCGATCTTAAAAATGTGACATAGAAATAATAAAAATACAAAATTACTTGAATAAATATATTCCAAACATCGTAAACGACATACCTGAGTTGTTCTCAAGTGCTGGTAGTTGAGCCGAAAAGCGCCCAAGCCAAAATATTGTAGCTTGAAGGATTAAAAATAACGCAATCCAAATTGTCTTATTTTTTACATTTACGACCGCCATAAGACATTGAATTGAAAGAAGTAGGAAAAATTAATTTATCCTACCTAACACCATCACTTCTGTGAAAATTTTGAAAATTACTTAATGAAAATAACATAATGTTTATGTTTTTTAACAAATTGAACCCCAATAATTAGCGAAACAATTATTTCACGAATAACGCAAAAAATAAATCCGTTTAGAAATTAACGTTCATTGTTCAATCGAAAAAGTTATAAATGTTATTTTATTCACATAAAAACGTGTAAGATTAAAAATTGCGAAAATTTTCATTGTATACTTCAAAAAGACAAGAAAGATTAAACTCTATCGAAAAAAACTTGCAATTTTGGTCAATTTCACACAAATTATATTATGAAACAACAAGACCCAGCTCAAAAGTAATAAAACTTTAAATTTAGAAAATGCAGTTTTTTTTAGCAAAAACTGCTCAAATTTTTTAAAGACATACACACTAATATTTATTCACTACATATAAAAAATTTGCAACGCAGTAAATAGACGTAAAAAAATTAATTCAAATATGAATTTAATTTGAATTTTTCTATTCTTTAAGAATTTTTTCACTCTTAAAATATCATATTTCGAATAATTGTTTACTTGAAATTGGGAAAAAGTAAGTAAACAAATCAAGAATTCAAGGGATCTAAAAAATATATTTACACCGTACAATCCTTCTTATTTCGAGCCTCTCTCCTCCCCCTCCAAAAATATATACGGTTCGCAGGCCTTAGGCGCTTGTCGTCGCACTCATAATCACATAACGCACGGCCAACGCCAGAATCACAACACCAGTAATCATAAGAATGTTTGCCGTCAGTGAAGACGAGTCACGACTTTCCTTTCTAAACAAAAATAAGCTATTCAAAAAATACTTAAAAACTCTTAAAGTTTTAAACAATTAGCTTCATTTGAAAGCAAAGAAAAGGTCTTCTGACCCACACACAAAAATAAACCGTTGCGCAAAATAGACAAAAATTACAAAACGAATATCCAGAAAATTTTGAATTTTTTAGATTCTCGAATACTATCGCGAAAATGCCGTTAAAAAAATCTCCAAGGCTTAGACTGATTTTTGACATGGTTTATATTAAAAATTTGGCATTCGTTTCAAAAAAAAATTCGTTTCAAAATTTCAACAAATATGTGAATGACGTAATAAATTAATGGATATGTGACATCCGCCTACTTTTGGTATGCAGAATTCGCGGCGCCATTCCCGTCCACGCTGCCGCCCATCGCCAGCTTGGCGGCACGCTCCGCTTCCGCCTCGGCACGCAGCGAATCCGCCAAGTCGGGGAACAACTCGCAAAATTGATTGTCCTTCAAGTTGAATTCGCGCGAACGACGCGCAAAAACTCGCTTCTCCGTGTCAGATGTGCACAAAGAGCCCAACGTGGGCGATGTTTCTAAAATAATTGTGGGTTACAATGCTTAAAAATTAAAAGCTTTCACATCACAAAAATTTTCAGAAAATTTCTTCAAGTCTCTCAGACTGTTTTTTGCTCACCATTCATAAAAGATATTAAGCCCATGAGAATGGTGGAAACGGTCCACGATGGATTCCAAGTATCCGGATGAAAGTCCGAAATAGACAAACACAGTCGCGTATTGATTTGGAAGCGGCCGGATGGCGTGATCATATCTAAATCCAGAACCAACAATTAATGTTCAATGACATATATGGAAATTAAATTTGTTGAAAACATACAAATGGAGGGTGGACGAAATGGAAAATCTGCCGGAAATACGAACTTTCCGTGATAGTAACCACCTAAAATTGAAAATATTCAAAATGGAGAACTTTACGTAAAATAAAGTTAAAACATATTTTGTAATAATTTGTTCGCAAAATTTGTTTCATTTAGTTTATTAGCTGTCTTTGTTTTTCCGAAGAACCAAAATAGTAATAAAAAATTTTTCAAAATTTTCGAATTCCTCATTTGAAAAAATTCCGACTATCCTTTTGAACCATTTAGCAAAAAATTCTTTGAAAAAGAAAAATATCTGAAGAAAAAAAAACGAAAAAAAGCAACAATTTTCCGAAGTTTTCTTAATAAACATACATAATTTTGTTCGTAGAGGTGTAAAAAGTTGTTGTAAGTAAACGAGAAAAAATTTGGCAAAATTTAATGAAATTAATTTTTTGTTGCGAAATTTAGTCGGTAAATATTCCATTTGGTAAAAAAAGTGAAAGCGGTGTCGAACTTATTTTACTACTCTTCAAGTGCAATTTATAACTTTATACACGCAACTTTTACCTTTTTAATCGAAATGATTTACGTTCATTTCCTTTGCATGGAGAATCCATTACAGTATAAAAATATTCAGAAACACGCTTGATTCATTTAAAATATAATAAAGTAATAGAGAATTGCAAGCAAAAAATTCAGATATACCTTCATACGGCGTTTCGGGCGCACCGTAAACAACGTAGTGCCACTCGAGAATGTTCGCTGGGACCGGCACCGCAATCGCATAAGGCACGGGATCCTTCACCAACTTCTGGTAGTCCTTCTTTAATCTGGTCACCGCCGCCATTTTTGTACTCACTTATGTGCTGGTAGTAGCTAGCGATAATAAATACGATAAAAAATGACAAAAAAACCAAAAAATTAAAATATAATTGAGTACAAAAACCCATGAAAATAGCATACCCAAAAAATGAATAGAATAATTTATTCCTTCTTTACATAATAGACAACCAACCACATTATACAACTCATATTACAAGAAAATTGGATATTCGCATCTTAGCAATAAAATTAAGCTTTTCAGTGCGGAAAATGAAATTTAAAAAATGATTTCGTTATAAAAAAGCTGAAAACAGAATTTAAATATTGAAGATTCCATAATGATTTTGAAGTTCCCCATCCCCAATAATACATTATACATTATAAAGTCGAAAATTGAAATATCTTAACAACTCAAACGTTAAAAAAATATTCGATCAATCATTTGGCTTAGACTGGGCGCCGCGAATTCTATTGCTCGACGAATTCGACGGGGGCGGTGGCAATAATGGCACAATGCCACTGCTCTCCGAGCGTGGTTTTGGTCGTGCGGTGGCACAATGACCTGGGGAATCTCCGGCCTTCTTCTAAACCAAAAAAATTATAGCAGCTCTTGGCTCCACCAATCCTTACAACTAGTGACGGGCCCAGGGGAGGGGTTAGTCCGCCCCCCCTAAAGAAGAAAAATTTTAAATGATTTTTAATTTAAAAAATTAGTGCCAAAAAAGAGCACATCACAATCGTCTCAAAAATACCATTGACTCTGACCCCGAATATTTGTAAACAAAAATGTAAACTTTTAAATTTTACGCCATTTTTTCTGGTATCGCCACCACTGTACAGCCAAAAAAACAACCAAAGTTTTTTTTAATTATTTTTAAAATCCGAAAAAAAGTTCTTGGCGAGCGAAACTTTTTTCGGTGGCAATCGTGAATTTTTTTTAATCGATTTTTGCCTTGAAAATGTGGCCCAGTAAATAATTTTAAGCGCTAGTTCCGAATCTGAAGGAATTTTTGACGATTAAAAAATTGGACGTATGGCTGCTGAGAAACGGAAAAAAATTCGACCTAAAATCCTATTTTGGGTCAATCAATTTAACTAATTTTGCTGTAGGACAAGTTCACGTCGACGTAAACTGGAAAAAATAAATCAAACAAAGTTGCGAAGTACTAAAAAATAAACCAAAAAAATTCATTTCGCCTAGAAAAAGTGAAAAAAGTTCGTTCAACTGTATTTTGATTCATAAAAAAAATTTTTCGTAAAAAGAGTTCAGTTCATGAACTTTTTCCAATCACTGGAGAATACTGAACACGATTTCAACAGTAATTATATATCAAGAAGGAAATTTTTAAAATATACAATAAAAATGCAAATAAAAATAAAACAAACCCCGATATTCACGGTAATCGTTTGTCCCTCTTTAAAGCCGAGATCCAACTTGGGCTCATTCTTGCCGTCATTTTTTGCATCCTCCTCGATTTTCTTTACGGACTTGAAATGATCCTGAACTGCGACACTCAAATCGAAGGAATCACCTCGGTCCGCGAACCCAATCCCGACAAATGCTGTTTGCCCACTTTCATCTAAAACAGTTCATTGAAAAAAGTCCAAAATTGCTGTTAAATACATTATAAAAAGTATTTGTAATTGTCTAAATAAATTTTTACTTTTCAGCCGAATCACAAAGTATCGAGAAGAATCAGCAACTGATTCAAAATCGACGCCATTTTGCTCCGCGATTGGGGCTTTTGCATAAAGATTCCCTACAGAAAGCAATTATTACGCATCATTGTTTAATGTTTATAATATCACATATACAGAAGAAAATAAAAATTTGAAAATACCTGTGGTTTTATCCTCTAGCCTAATTTCTAATCTACTTCCAATGCATATTAATCGCAATCTTCCAATCCAGTCAGGATTATTCAGATTCCAATCCGCGGCCCTAAAATATGCAATTTTGTGAGCACAAAAGCCAATTTAAGAAATAAAATAATCCAGTAACGCTTTTGAACATTTGCAACTTTTTATATGCTAATCGAAAACAACAAAAACTACCGAACAACGCTCTAGGAAATTTATGTGCGTCAAGCTGTGAATCGACAAAGCTTTAAAAACTACAATATTGCATCAAAACAACTCGCAATAACTATTGTTCCGCGGAAGATTAGCGAGCCTAGACGTATTGCATCATTCCGAGTTGTTTGAAGCATAGGTGACAGACCCCCCCCCCAAAATTCGAAAATTTTTGCGCCCCCCTTTCCGCCGAGGACCAAAAAAAGGTCCTCAAATTTTCAAGGTACCATAACTCGGTCAGTTTTGGTCGGAGGACAAAACTGAGTATGTTTTTGGAATGCTCTCGACGAGCTCGGGTATATTACTTCAATAAAAAATCAAAAAAAATTTTGATAAATTTTTTTTTTAAAAACTCGAGCAAAAAAATTCTTTCGCGCGTAAGCGCGAAATTTTGTTAAAAATAAAGAAAAATAACGCATTTCCGAGAACATAATTTTCATTTTTTCCTTCCAATCCCTAAAAATTTGCGGCCCCCTGCCAAATATATACGGGGGGGGCCGCAATTTTTTTGAAAATTGTCAATCAATAGTAAAAAATTGTTAATTTTTGGCTTTTTTTTACATTTTTTCCAATTTTTGCGGGCCCCTGCGGGGCCCGCAAAATTTTTTTCGCCGCTTGGGGTTGGGGTCTATCGGCTATGGTTTGAAGCTATTTGAAACAAAACAATTTTTCCAAAAATTATATTTTAGAAAACAAAAAAAAATTCCAGATATATCCGAAAATTATACTTTGGTCCCCCTGTGATTTTTGAAAATGTGTCAATTCACATCGCGGTGTACATAAGTTTTGTAGAGATCCCATTGGTGACGTTCAGCTGTTTTCGACACTTTCGATTAGCATAAAGAAAATTAATCTGGATGTTGCGCCTTTAAAAAATAAAAAACAAAATTTGAATCAATGAAATATGAAAATACAATACTTATATCCGCGATTTGTAGAGAGTGGAGGCAGTCGGAATACAAAAACCTCTGGTTTCACCAGTAGTACGAGCTCGTATTCCTCCATCGAATCGGTGACGCATTCAAGATTTCCACATAATTAGTTTCAAAATATAAAAATCGTGTAGGCCGCTATACAAGTTGTGTAATACAACCAACAACAATCTAAACCTCAATTTAATTTTTACCAAAATCGCTGTGTCTCTCTCTCTCGCATCTCGATTTCCCAGACAATTTCCTTCATCTATCCAAAAAATTTTGTGCAAGCGGTTTTTGTCTTCAGAAGATATTTCTATGCATCGTAGTTTGCCCATCGATTAAAGAGCATTGAAACCGCCATCCGACGCGCCGCTTACAACAAAAGAGGAAAGGATAAAACGGTGAGTCGAGGTTAAGCCTTACTGCCCACAGCAAAAACAAAAATGCTTCCCGCAAACAATGGCGAGGACTCTCTGCGACGAATGTTCCAGCGGCCGGTATCTCCACAAAAATATGTGACTCCGGTGAGTTTTTTTTCTCGATGTTCTTTTTTATCGATCATTAAAACAAACAACATCATCATGTAAAATATTCTAGCGCGGTTCACCGCAAACTTCACCAACGAAATATCGTCCTGATGGCGGTGATCGATACATCCCCATTCGCCAATCTGAGTCGGAATGGTCAACGAAATATGCATCGATTGCATCATCTCCATTACTCGATTCTACGAATAAATCACCATCAAGACTTCTATATCAAGACAATTTGAATAGAAGTCCGTCGAGTACGGGCGAGGCTTCTTCTAGCTCACCGTCTACGCCTTCCACCAACATTAATCCGACGTCTACCTCAACTCAAAATGATGATTCTTGTCACGATACCATGACGCACAAAGCTTTACTAAAAAATGAATTGCTGAAGCACAGTATCATTGACATTAGGGTATTTACGTTTCGGAGAGCTGCTAAAGATTTTAGATTAATTTTTATTTTTAGAGCGATTATGATAGCACTGACGGAATTCGTGTCCTTCAGCGCGATCACGGCTCCTCCCTTTTTAAATATACACACACTCATAGAGGTTCCTTTTCGGAATGCTTCATTTTTCGTACTTATGTTTCATTTACTTTGATGTTTCGATAAAAACCAGCAGGCACTTTTAATTACATTTTACTGTATATAATTGAGGGTATTTTTTATGTTGTTTAACTGCTTAATTTTATATCTACTTATATTATTCGAAGGGCATTAAATTGCATAAATAAATTGAGAATTTTAGCGACATCCTACGAAGATCCTTCCACATCGTCGCTCTTTTCGTTCAGTCCACTCTCAGCGGACAGTCAACGCTTATTGAAGTCTCCACGTAAACCACAGCGAAAAGTGCCCAAAAATCCGTACAAGGTGTTGGATGCGCCTGAACTTCTTGATGATTTTTATCTGAATTTGGTCGATTGGTCTTCTCAAAATTTGTTGGCTGTGGGACTTAGTACGTGTGTGTATTTATGGAGTGCTTGCAATAGCCAAGTGATAAAACTCTGTGATTTGCAAACTGAAGACGATTCGGTTACTTCTGTACAGTGGGCTGAACGTGGTGACTATTTGGCGGTTGGCACGCAGAAAGGGCAATTACAAATCTGGGATACACATGCCCAAAAAAAGGTGAACGAGATACAAACACACTCGCACAGAATTGGATGTCTGGCGTGGAACGGCGATAGTATTTGTTCAGGTTCCCGAGATCGCTTAATTGTTCAGAGGGATTTGAGGGGGACTTCGGAGCGGAAGCTCAACGCACATCGTCAAGAGGTACTTTATCTTTTCTGTTTGTTTGAATAATGTTTTTTTTTCTTTATTTAAGTAGAATTTAGAAAAAAAAACCATCTTGTTCAATTTTTATTTAATTACAGAATTCATTCAGACAAATAATTTTTCGATGTTATATTTGCTCTTGGTTCTAGGTGTGTGGGCTAAAATGGTCACCAAACAAAGAATATCTTGCCTCTGGTGGAAACGATAATCAATTACTCGTCTGGAGCTCTCGCAAAAACCAGCCAATGCAGACGTATACTGATCACAGCGCCGCCGTTAAGGCACTGGCCTGGTCGCCGCATCACCACGGCGTTTTGGTATCAGGTGGTGGGACAGCGGATCGAACGCTACGCTTCTGGAACACAATGACCGGCCAAGCAATGCAATGCATAGACACGGGAAGCCAGGTGTGTAATGTGGCTTGGTCGAAGCACAGCTCGGAGCTAGTCTCTACACACGGCTATTCGCTTAATCAAATTGTGCTGTGGAAGTATCCGAGCATGCAGCCCATCACAAAACTCAGCGGTCATCATTATCGCGTTTTGTTTCTGGTAATTTTTTTCGTAAATTGCGCATTGTTTTTTTGCAACCACTCCCTCGGTTGGGAGCAGGACAACTTGACGTTCTGTGTAGACTTTGTTTGAAGTCGAATGAGAAGTTAAAAATGCAATTAGGTTTTGAATTAAATTCCGAATAGAATGGTGTTTAATTTTTTTTATAAATTCACAAATCACTAAACGTTTCACCTAAAAATAGTTTGTTAAGAATATAGTAAGAGGTGATCGACGACGGAATATGGGGTGTAAAATTTTAAGAGGAGGGATTTTTCTGAAACTGCTTTGGGATCTTACTATTTTATTTCTGTGTAAATCGATTAATTGAATTTCAGGCCATGTCGCCCGACGGTGAATCCATTGTAACCGGCGCAGGCGATGAAACTCTTCGATTTTGGCATGTTTTCTCAAAGTCAAACCACAACAAGACCACCAGGTCGCGACTAAATCTCCATAGCTGTATTCGCTAGTATGTAAAAATTCCACAAATTAAATTCGATTCTGTCCATCTTTAAAGTGTTCAAATCATACATGTCTGACCCCCCCCCCC
>SAUE01000329.1:9909-23773 GCA_009724625.1 Deladenus siricidicola | reverse complement strand
ACATTTATCCACTAGGCCACCAATTCTCAATAAATTTTTTGTTTCACTTTTTGTTCAGAGTTTTTGCGCCGTGACTTGTGTGACAATAAATTATTAATTACAGAAAGTACAGATATTATGAAATTTTGTTTAGAATCGCGCAATATTTTTATAATTTAATTTCGACGTTCTGAGCCGTACATATTCACCCCTTCAGCAGTGTTCAAGAAGATTTTCTTACCCAATTTTTATAGCAGCTTTCTTTCTAGACAGCTTTGATAGCAATTCGGACGCTTTTGGGTGGTGGCGTTAAACTCCACTTATACCAAAATCCGCAGTTGGTATAGTTTGGGGCGGAATTTGCGCCAGCAAAAGCACCCCACGGTTTTCGTGGATCAGGTGGTCAAAATCAATCAAGAAATGTATCGCCGCGACATATTCGAAGCCGTGGCACTTCCGCTGACTCAGTAGAATTTTGTCGATGTGAATTTGACGTTGAAGCAAAACTCTGCGGCGGCTAACAATGCAAAGGCGGCTCAGGACCCAATTTCCCCACCACTCCCCCTCCTATTTTCCGGACTTTAAAAATTTTATGGACATTTTTGAGACACCCTGTATTTGCGGCATGTTCAATGTATTTATTACGCGTTCAATTCTAAACTTATAGGATTTTTTTCAATAAAAGTTATTGTTTGAATTATTGCATTCAAAGATTTGGCGAGTTGTAGAAAGTGGAAAATAAATTCTAATCTTAATTGTTTTTTTATTTTCAGCAAAAAATCGACTATTTTGACTTCTTCTAAGATCCTAGGATGTCGGGTAAAAAGTCAACGGAACAAGCAATTCAGGGCCGCAGGCTTCGTCCGATTTATGGTATATTTTAATTTTCTAAGACGATGTTACGCCTGTCTTCATTCTTTTGTGTTTTACTAGAACTCGAATCGAAGGTTATAGGAAATGTTTGTTTAGATGCCATTGACAGCGGTCAGAACAAGAAGGCGATTCAGGAGGCCGATAAAGTGCTCAAAAAGCATCCTGGAACGCTGGCGGCAAAGGTTTTAATTGATTTTTTGGTTAACGTCAAACAATTTGAAAAATAGTTTTAAAAATTTGATATATTCTACCCAAATTATTAGAGTTTATTTTCTTAAATAATTGTATATATGGTCATAAACTCGCTAGCGCGCCCTAATTTTGTTTGCTAAGCATTTTATATGGTGTCTAACAACTTTTAAAATCAATCCAAGCATGAAACAGTTAGTAACCTTATTCTAGACTTTAGCCGATTTTTTATATATTTTAAGGAATATTTGCTGTATTTGGCAAAATTTCAAAGGTTTACTTTACAAAATGTTATTTATAAATGAAAAAATGTATTTTGTCTTAGGCGTTGAAGGCTTTGGCGTTAATTCGAACGGAGCGCAGCTCTGAAGCTTGGGTATTGATCGACGGGTTAGAGTCGGATATTAAAGCGGGTATTAATGACGAGAACCTTTTGCAAGCCGTTTGCCATTGTTATAAGGTCATTTTTTAGTGATTTATATAAATACGTAATAGACGACAGTTGTGTCAGCTTCTAGAGAATATTTTCCAAGATTACGGGCAATTTTTTTGAGTCGAATACATTTTTAACGAACATTTTCAGGAGGGTTTCGTCCCCGAGCGCATAGTTACTCTCTATGAATTTCTTTCGAAGGAGCACCCCAACGACGAAGCTATTCTTTCCCAACTGTTCTTGGCGTACGTTCGAGTGGGTAATTACAAGGAACAGCAGAGAATCGCCATGCTATTGTACAAGGAGTTTAATCTTCCACCGTATCTTATGTGGAGCATTATGAGCATCGTTATGCAGGTATTATGCGTGATTGCGGGTATGACCAGCGTAGGGGCGTAGTCAGGGGGGGGGCAGGTGGGGCCATGCCTACCGAAGTGAAAAAATTAAGTAAAATTGTTAACTTTTCTCCAATTAATAAAAAAATTGGCCTTTGAAAAATTTTTTACCTACGCCTCCGGACCAGCAGGTTAATATACCTGAAAGATCAACATTTTAGTGCAAAACGGAAAAATTAATTTTTGGGAAAATTTGGAAAAACTTCAGCTTTTATTCTCTAAAATTATACTCGTAGTCAGAAAAAAATTTGAGAACATCAATCATTTTGGAGGGTAGCGTAAGAACATAAAAAAATGTTTTTTTTGCATTGAAATTTTATTTTAAATATGTAGAAAAATCTATTGAAAGCTTTTAATTGAATATGGGAAAGATAACTTTGTTATTTGATATTATAGGGTCTTCAAAATGAAAAGTTGGGCTCTGCGATATTCTATCCGTTGGCCGAAAAGATGATGCAGAAAATCACACAGTCGTACACTTTCAAAGGAGAAGGTAAATTTTATTTTTGGATTTATTTAATTTATTTCTGTTTTGTGCTCGTCGTCTATAACATTTATGTTTGACCTTTAACAAGAGCAAATTATTGCAGAAAAGTTCATGAACTAACCAAGTTGATGACGTGAACGTTTTTACTAATGATTTACTTTTAGAGGTCGATCTTTATCTCACAGTTCTCGAAGCTCGAGGAAAATTGAAGGAGGCGATTGCGCATTTGGAGAAGGAACCGTCGTTCTGTGATAATCTCGTACCCGGTACGAAGGCGTTCCACTACTTGGATCGTCTTTATTTTTTGGATAAAGACTTCGATACGGTGGCTGATAGGGCAGTCAAGTGCTTGGAAGTGGAGTAAGTTTACTTTGTTAAAGGTCTTGTCTTTATACATAGTTTTCGATGACAATCGAAGCTGGGATGGCTCAAGAAATTTTTGTGCGCGCACACGATTATAACTAGATTCCCAGACGTCTGGAGGACAGGGACGGAGTATGTTTTCAAAATATGCTTTCATGAGCTTCTTCTTTTAAGAATAAACTTCAATGAAAATGTGAATAAAAATTGGGGAGCAACTGCATTTGACCACACATTCTATGGTAATAATTTGAATTTTTTTGTATCATTTTGTTTATTTTTAGTTACACTGACTGGACGTCATGGCAGTACTTTTTGGACGCGAAATTCGAACTTGTTGATGCTGCGGGTGCGAAGGACGCCTCTAAAGAAACGATAAAAGAGTACGACTTTTCGTTAACAAATTTACAATTGAAAAAAATTTTGGATTAGTTTAACTAATCCAAACTAATTTAGCTATAAATTTTTCTTTAGATTAGTTACCAATATCGTGGATGTATGCCACCGTCTTATGGAAAAGTCGAACGAGTCGTTGGATATTATTTTGCGCAGAGGACCGATTTTAGCTTGCTTGGAGGTGATTAGTCGGCTGAGGAAATGTGTTCATATTCCCAACGCGGAGCTCAACGGATTTTGCAAGCTAAGTAAGATTTTTATTATGGATTAGCCGAAAATCGTTCGATAGTAATTTTTCTAGAGGAGGAGGGAGGGTTCAAAAACGAATAACATTGTTGTTTTTAAGATTAGACATTTTCGAGCATTTCATGGAAAGTAAAGGTGTAATTTTTACAGTACATTTTGGAATTTAGACTCTGCTCTCAGCTACATGAAGCAGTTAATTGAGTGTTCACACACCAAACCATATTGTTTCGCCGATGTGAATTTGTACTTACATTTGCTTCAGCCGTCCGATTTTGATGAATTGATTGTACACACGGCTAGCTTATCGCCAGCCATTAAAAACGGAGGTGATACGGACGTGGTAATGTCGCTTTCTTTTAGAATCAACTTATTTTTTACACGTTTTTCAGAGCCGTGAAATTCTGGCCGTCGACAAGGATTGGAACGACATTCTGAGGGAGGAATTGGTTTTGGCGAAGATTTCTCATCAAAAAATCCAACTCTCGGATGAGGAACGACGCAAGGCAGTAAGCTTGTTTTTCACCAAACTTCCATCTGCGCATTTCCAGGCGGGACAAGTGGCTTCCGCCTACGCGTCGCTGATTGCTGGCTATTTATTGGAGAACGGCGGATGTAAGAGTTGTTTTATTGGAAAAAAATTGTTGATACAAAATTTTTTTTATTGATGACGAAAATTTTTCTTTTTTTTTTGAATTATTTGGTAATTGTTATATTATAATTTAGTTAACACGAAAAATTCATTTGCTATGATTATTATTCTCGAGCACATCCGCCGGTCCTACCTCGACTGCGACAAGGGTGTCTTCATTTTGCTGTGCGGGCTTTACGCGATATTCGGCGATGTGGGACGAGTGATGGATTTGTGTCGCCAACTGGACATCAAATACATTCAAAGAGATAGTCTGGGATTTATTCAGTTTTTTCTCGCCGAGCGATTTGGACGTTTTCGATCATCCATCTTTTTCTACACTTCCATTAGCGCTCTCTACGATCAAAGCGAGCGAGAGGTTTTTCTAAAATATATTTAACTTCACAAAAGATTTTCTATAAAATAGTCGAACTTTGTTTTTTTTTGCAGAGATAAATTTTGAACCACTAACTCACGTTTTGCTGTTTTCAATGAAAATGGCAAAAATTAATTTATTGCCCATATTTACAGGCATTTACACATTTTTCGTTTACTTAAGTAGGCTGTTCGAAAGGGAATGAAATCACCTTTGTCCTCTATTTTTGACCATTAATTTTGAAATTGTTAAACAAAACACTATCTTTTCGATTCTTTTATGGAATATATTTATGGTTATGCACAATAAATATTTCGCTTCTTTAGGTTGCCGAATGTTGCGTGAATGCCTACAAAAACGGGCAATTTTCCCAAATTTCTAAAATCGCCGATTTCCAAAGGCGCTGTGTGAATTCGATCTATTCCACAGCAACCGACGTAATGAATCGATTACTTTCCTCTTGTTTTGGCATCGACTCTGCCGACGTGGCTGGCGAAACGCTGTTGGGCGATAATGCTAAAATTGGTAATTTTTTGTTGTTGTTTTTTGTTTGAGCTAATTTTCCTGTTGAACAAAAAATATTTTCGGAAATGGATTAAATTTAGTACTTTGCAATGAAACATATATAATTTTTAGATTGGGACAACTTGTGTGACAATCGCGACTTTGATGTGATTGCGGGAAGAACTTGTGATTGCTGTTCGGAAGAGATGGAAGTTACTAAGAAGAAGTCGTTTGCGGAAATGGTAAGACTGTCTAATTTTTCATATATTTGTCTAGGCTAGAATTTGCTTAGGTTTGCGCTCTTAAATTGCAACATTCGCTTTGTCGAACGATCGGGATTTTGTCGTCAAAAAACCTCTCATCTGCCTCTTTTCAAATCGAGTTGGCGGAATTAGAGAGTAATTTCGAAAGCGCAGGAAAATTGTGCGATGACGTCAAGCAAGAGGTTATCTTTCTAAATTTCACTTGAGAAAACAAGAGAAGAGATGGAAAAATTAAATTGATTTAGAAATTTTCTCTCAACAATTTTTCTCATTTGAATTTGTCGGCAATTTTACGTGGCGGATACCTGAAAGTTCCTATGTTAGTTTTTCAATTCGCCAAGGCGATTTTGGAGTCGCATGAGAAAGGCGATGGTCAGAAGAAGAGTGCCGTCTCTGTTGACACATTGCCGACCCCCGAGACGATCCTTCCAGTACTTGAAGGCTAGTTACTTATTTATAAGCAATATTTCACATAATTTTTAGCGTGGTCGTTTTTTGACTAATGCAAGTTTTCGTACTCGTTTTTTACAGGCTTTTTCTTTATTTTAATTTTTAGCCATTACTTCACAGCTTCCCAAAAAAGGAGAACAGTGTTCACTGGAGGAGTTCGTGGATTTTCTAGAGAAAAGTTCCTATTCGCTTCAGTATTTGGTTTCATCTCTGCTGGCTTTGAAGTTTATTGGTAGAATTGTTGCTAGCGGCTCAAAAAACTCACAGAAAACCGACGAAAACAGCCAAAAGAAAGCAATGGTATTTTCGTGTAAATTAATTTTCATTTTCTTTTTTGCAAATATTTCAGAATACGCAAATTCTCGAACACCTTTCGAAATTTGAGCAGATAATTGTCGAGACATTGAAAAAAGTTCGCGGTGCGTTATCCACTGAACTCGCCACTCTCGACGAAGACTTGGGTGTTCTGACCGGAAAAACTAAGCCTGAAGTGCATACGATTTTCGTTCAATTCCCCAATATCGACTTCAAATCGCTATTACCTGATGCGGACAATGTAAGTGTTCTATTTATACTATTCTTTTTTATTTATGTGTCTATTTATTATATTGCAAATTTTGAATTTAAGCGCATCAATAACAACACGAATTTGGAAGAAACTTTGTCGGGTTTGAAGCTGGATATTGAAATATCGATGAAGACTTCGTACGTCCAAAGTATTCAGGAATCACTGGGCGGGCTATTGCGTGCAGACACGAAATTGCTCGGAAGTCAGCTTTAAATCACAATAATCCCTTCAATTTAAAAAATTTCGTTTAGAAGCTGGTAGCTATTTTATATTACAGCTGAATCTGGTTTTTTTATTTGGTTTGGCAAAATTTTTCGATTGAAAAATGTTTGTTCTTGTTCGGTATGTGAGGTCAGTGGCGGGCGTATTATGGATATCCCCACGAAGAAATTTTACAAGAACACCATTCTCTTTGACCCCCGATGCTTTGTAAGCAGAAATGTAAGCCGTTAAAAAGCTCCCATGGAAAAATCCTTTGCCCGCCACTGGATAGGGTAATGTCGTTTGATTGAAAACGTTTCTTTTAATTTTTTTTCTTGTCTTTTTTTTGGTAAGGTATTTTTACCTATTTTTAAACTCAAAAAAAATTAGGCGTTGAAAAACAAAATAAGAAAAAAATCGAAATTACCTTAAATCCGAACAAACATACATTTTGTTGCGTATTATTAAATATTAAAACGAAATTGTCATAGACAATTCCACGTGTGAGCAAAGCGAAAGAATTTAATGGTAAATTTTAGATGTAACACAGAGTTTCATGAAATGGCCTAAACTGTTGATTGAAGCATTGGAGAAGACTATGATTTAAAGTTGTTTTTTGTTATGCAGAAGAATATGCTGGGCAATTTTTACTATTTTCTGACTTATTTTATAAGTAAAAATTGCCTCTACCATTTTCTGTACGTTAAGTTTGTATTGTTTGCGCAATATCTTTGTTGTAGCGAGTTGTTTTCTTTAATAATATAATATTTAGTTTGTTATGTGGACTACTTAAAGCGAGATTTCGGGAACAAAAAATTGATTATATGAAAGAAAAATGGGTTTTCTTTTCTGTAGTCATTTCAAAATTAACATAGATACGGAAATTGAAAATGACGTGGGATGACCTGAAGCTGAACTGAAAGTGTCTCATCTTCCTCACTGACCTTCATTTTTAGATTCAGCAACGATCTCGCCTTTTTATTTTTGGTTGTATTGGAAGCCATTTTTAATAAAGAATTTTATATACTTTTGTTAACAATCAACAAGAAAATACCCAAAGTAAAAAACAACAATAATCCATTTTGGAATGGAACATTTCAAAGTTCGTAAAATATCGAAAATCTTATTAATGCATTTAAATTCCTAGAAATTTAATAACTTTAAAGATCAAATTCTTAGAAACTTAATGATAAATGAAAAATAAAAGATCCACATTTTATAAAGCCCGAGAGACGAACTAGTCCTCATCAGTATAATTTGCGGTACAAAGCCGGGGTACTACGCCCATACTCTGAAGCTCCTGAAACAGGAGTTTGCACGCATATGGAATCTTTATCCGCGCCATTGTCGTCGAGCTTTTACAATATTGGCACCAACCCGTGTAGCCGATCAAACCACATGTCGAGCAGACGTCAACCTAAATTTGTTCACTTTTAGCGGCATGACCGAAAACGTGTATTCTACGCAAATGTTGATATCAAACCTGAAACTGGTCGGAGGAAATCATGAGTCTTTCCATCAAAAGCATCGACGCACCGTAAGCGATTAGGCAATCTCGCTCCATTTCACCAAGCCGAAGACCGCCTTCGCGGGCTCGACCCTCGGTGGGTTGGCGTGTGAGCACAGCACTAAAATGGAAATTAGGAAATGTTGAGCCAATTTCGCTATATTCTTAAATATTTACTCTTTAAAATCGTTAAAAACAATAAATTAAATTCAAACCGAGGTCCCTTAGCTCGGGCGTGCATCTTATCCAATACCATGTGCTTAAGTTTCTGGTAGTAGATGGGTCCAAAGTAGATGTAAGCGCTAAGCGCCTCACCGGTAATACCTGACGTGAGCATATCCTTGCCAAGAAAATTGTACCCGTAAGAAGTTAATATTTTGCTTACTTCTTCCACCTAGAAAAGTACCAATTGCAATTTACTATTCTTACGTTATAAAAAATAATCTGTGTAAAAATTACATGATTATCTCCCGCAAAAGCTGTACCATAATGCAGTTGTCCCGTGAGAACAGCTTTCTTTCCGCTCAAAAGTTCCATTAGTTTTCCCACAGTCATTCGACTCGGATAACCATGAGGGTTCATAATTAGATCGGGCACGACACCAAACTGATCAAAAGGCACATCCTCCTGTGGAGAAATTAGGCCACAAACGCCTTTCTGCCCGTGCCGACTGCTGAACTTGTCGCCCAACTCAGGCCGCCTGAATGCAAAATTCTTGTCAAGGTATTTATTATATATTTGAACAAAGATAATTTCCAGTAATGTACAAAATTTAAAAATCACGTTCGAAAAAAGTTTTTACCGAAATTGCGCGAGGAGGACCTTGACAAGATATTGTTCATCCTCGTTATAGGTGAGAAGTACGCGTTCCGCCACCGCACTCATACTGCCTTTATAGCTGACATGAACGTCCTTGTAGTCCACATTAGTCGGCGTGGGATTGATGTTCAGCGAATCGGATTGCACTGTCGGCATAAATTTATTTACCAATACCTAAAGAAAAAATAATGAAAACAAAATCCAAACAAATGAATAGCTAACCTGTTTTGGTTTCAATTTCGCTCCAGCAAAAACGATCCCTTCGCTGTCCAACACGGAATATTTTGGCAACGGTTTCTTCGTTGTGGGATCCAACGTCGGCGGCATTAAACGGTCGAATGTTTGGTTGGGGTACTTTCGACAAGTTCCTTTCGCAAAGCGGTACACCAAACAACGCCCAAACCCTTAAGAAATAAATTTAATATTATTTAATAAAACAAAAATGAAAGGAAAAGAATAAAAAACCTCGATCGAGCGAAGCCTTATTCAAAACCAAAGCATCCTCAATATCGTAGCCACTGAACGACATTACCGCCACCGTAGCGTTCTGTCCGGCTGGTAATTTGTCCATATGACAAAATTCAATAGTCTAAAATTACAAATAAAAATTATCAAAAATCCAAGAATTTATCATTCTTAACCCCTTTGAAAACGGTATATTTCTGAGCAATAAAATTCGCGCACCTTCGATTTGACAAGCTGACGCTGCGGATAGACAAGCAAATACATCAGTGAGTCAATACGCTTTTGTTGATTGTAGCCAATCGCACCCATAGCTTGTTTTCCCATAGCGCATTGGTACGTATTTCGAGGACTTTGATTGTGGTTCGGGTAGGGAATCAAGCCCGCGCAAACGCCCAGCAAGGTAAACGGCTCAATCTGAAAATATATAACCGTATTTTCCAAAAAAAATCCAAAAATTTGCGGAAAAAGACCTCTAAATGTGTGGAGTTACTCCGAATTTCACGTTCATAAACGGCAATTGAAGCATTGTTCATTTCGTTCACATCCAAATATTCGATACATCCCATTTTCACCAAGTCGTCAAAGCCCAATTCGCCCATCTTGACTGACTAAAAAATTAAACTCTTCTTATATGTAGTTGGTGCCCACAAACTCTTACATATTTAGCTATAAACTCAAAGATTATATATAAAAATTTAAAAAAGAAATGACACAAAACGTTTACATCAATGTGAGACTGCTGAAGAGCTGAAATGCCATTCTCCACAATAATGTACGGTCTGCAAAGACGTCCGCCGTCGCTGGCAATGCAGACGGAATGTGTGGATTTGTTGAGGGACACAGAAATAAAATGATCGAGATGGCCCTCGCGCCGCATTAGACGAATTGTCTCAATGATTCGAGTGGGATCCGACGTGAGACCGGCCAGCGCACCGTTTAGAAATACTGCGTAATATGCTCTAAAAAATGTATTAATGGCTCCTCAAATTTTCGTAGCTCCTTAAAAAACATACTCATTGTGCTGTACGCCAAACTTCAATGGCCGAACATCTTCTACCCCGCAATTGTATAGAAGACGCAGAACTGGCTAAATTACCAAATACATCTCTTCACAACAAAAAGTAACAAAAACCCCTACCTCTTCCTCGCTGTCGGTAGTAATGTGACTAATCAACGCCAAATTCTTCACAAGACCACAGGACTCTCCTTCGGGCGTATCGGCCGGGCAAATCATACCCCACTGCGACGGCTGCAATGAGCGCGGTCCTGATACCTTTCTCGTTTTCTCAAAAGTTGAATTTATTCTCGTCATCATTCCTTAACATGTAACAAACTATATTTTTTGCCAATAACTCGCTAAACACAAGCAATAACAAACCCAACACGCTAACGTATGAAAGGCGCGAGAGAACTTGAGTGACGCCCTGGCGTTCCATTTTGAAACGTTTAATGGTCCAATTGCCGGTGGCCAAAGCATTCACCAAACCATGTGTTATCAAGTCCTAAACAACGTTCTCTTAACAATTCTTTAATTGTAAAAATAAAATTTCAAACCTGACGCATATGCTTGACGATATCGAGCGGAGTGGCGAGATTTTTCACCAAATGATTGTCCGCAATTCTCTTCAACTCCATATTAAATCTAAGGTGCAATATTGTCTTTCAACTAGCCAAAAAAAAAACTAAAAATTCTATTAATACAAGCCTACGATAATGGAGTTTAGAATATACAACAGAGACAGTTTTACAAACCTCTTGAACAAATCCTCAAACAATAGCGCCAGCAACGATCCGGCCAATTCAATTCGTTTATTACCGTAGAAATCACGGTCGTCCGCATCACAATCACCACGTTCCGCTTGGATTAATCTATTTTTTGAAAAATTACAAACGTTAAAATAACTAAACAGCACCAAAACTAAACTTCGATAATTTCTTAATTCCTTTAATTGTATCCCGCCGCACGGGGGTCGACCATCCCGCAAAATCTCAGGAAAGGAAAAAGTGACCAAAGGGGGGACTAAGGTAAAAAAATTTGGGTGGTAGAAAGAAAGACCCCCTCCCCTTGCCCACGTATGATTGCCATACCTTAACCATCACCACCCCACAATCATTACTCAAAACTAATAATTCAAAAATGACACCTTCGGACCATCAAGCCCAGATAGACGGCTTTCATTTTCATGTGCCCGCCTTGCGCCGAGACGTGACAAACCATAGAATTACGCAAAAAATCCAATGCGTCGTGCTCGCGAAGTAGCTGATAGGAACCGGAGTTGGGACCGGCGCCGAATTTTCGTAATTTTATCTAAAGTATTACAAAATAAAAGTGAAATCATTAGAAAACTGCCAGACACTTGCCCACGTATGACGTGTTCATACAACAAAAAGTCATAGACGTGACTGTTGATGATAGACATGTCATTTGACTGCACCAATCAAGAAAAAATATATTGTAAAGCAAAATGTTCACTTCACGAAATGTCAACTGTTCAAAAAACCAAAAAAAAAAAGAAACAAAGTATTTTAAGAATAAAATTTCCGAATTCAAAAATGGCAAATTATGAATCGCTCACTTTTGTGGATAAAAATCGAAGAGCTTCTCCCTTCGTCAAAATTTTCAGATTTTTAGCACATTCCTCGAGCGAGGGACCCATAGCGCACACAAACTCGTCACCGTGACCCACCGCTGAAGCAAGTTCCTCGTCCGCCTCGTAGCCCATCGCCTGCAAATAATTTCATAACTAATATGTTAAAAATATATTTTCCGCATAAAATATAATACATTGTAAATATACATTTTTCAAAAATATTACAAAACATATCTTAAATATTTTACCTTAAAAATCACTCCAACAGGTATGTCTTCAGCCAACTGATTGTGCTTCACGTAATAACGTCCCTTCTTATTAATAATGTAAGTTTTGCTTTTGCGCTCTTGTGTAGTGGAGAGCACCTCGCAAATGAGTTCCTTCTTCATATTTCGGTTGATCATAATGCGATTTTTGGACAATTGTTCTTGCATAAGAACCACCTAAATTTATTCCTCAATACTTCATCGAACTTTCGAGCTAAAAACTGAATCCTTTAAGGATATGGACGAAGAAATTTGTAAAATAAAGAAATATCTTCATTTTCGCCAAATATTTAAAAAAAATTTTTTTGCTCTTTGCAAAGATCACCAAAAATGAATTATTCCAATTGAAATCATCTAAGGTTAAATTATTTAAACCTCAATGCATTCTGAAAATCTTAAAAAATCTCATAATCATAATTATAAATAAACCTTCTCCGAACCGCGCACCACGAAATAGCCACCCGGATCGTAGGGACACTCGCTGACGTAGGCCATTTGCTCGTGTGTGGTCAGCTTCGAGAGAATACAACGCGATGATCTGATCATTATCGGCATTCGACCGATGATCAAATCGCTACGCACCACGCGAGCATTTCCACGCATATACTCGATGCTCACGTAGATTGGCGCCGAGTAGGTCATATCCCGTAGGCGACATTCGTGCGGTGTAATTTTCTCATTTATAAGGCCGTAGCCTTCTTCGCTGGACGGCATGCCGACGCGAATATCCAAATACCTGACAATGAATAAATAAATCAAACAAAAATAAAAATGTAAGAAAAAATCGAACAGTCAAAAATCGAATGAAAATTTTGTTTAAATTTGCCTACAAAGTAAAAAAATTAAAATTAAACATTTTGTAAATAAAAAAACTCACTTGAGGTACCATGTAGGGTTTGCATCGCTCAGCACTTTGTTGTTCGCTTGAATAATATTGCGTATTTCAGTGTCAACAAAGTAATTAAAGCTGGTAATGTGCTGATTGAATATACCCTTCGTCTTCAAAAATGACGGTATCAACGACCATTTATTCTCCAGCGAATCTTTGTTGGGAGTCATCCGCAAACTCTAAAATAAAGATTTTCAATTCTGTGCAGTATTCAATTTTAAAATGACATAATATTTTAATAAAAAAAATTTTCATAAAAATATCATATAAAAAAGCAGTGACTTAGTCGTTGCGTTTATATTTTTTATAAACGCAACGGGTATAAGTGGAGTTTAGCTCCACCACACAAAACCATCTGAATTGATATCAAAACGGTTTAGAGAGCTGCGCAATAAAAGTATAACGCTATTATAGGACCCGGAAAGACGATTTGATAAGATTTCACTATACATTTCATATAGTTTAGACGGTTACTAAAATAATTTTTTTATTATTATTCCCATTTTTCCATCATTTTTTGAGCAATATTTTCAATTTTTTGTTTTGTCTAAGAATAAAGTCCAAATTTCAAAAGCAAGCTGACATTTCCAAGGCAAGATGCCCCAGTTTGCAAAAAAGTCTTGCTTTGCAACTTGTAATTGCATGTGTTTTTGATTCAGTCTCGTTTATTCGTCTTCAGGGAGTGGTCGGGTCCGTTGTCGTCCGTGATCAGGTATGAGATATTTTAGTTTTACGAACTCCTCCTTCTTATAGCGTTATTTTTGATAATTTCTCAGTCTAATCCGACAGTTTATAAAATGTAACCAATACTGGTGTGATAAATGTGAATGATTTGAGTTTTTAAGCGTGAAATCCTGAAAGTTAGGATTTTGTATAAATAGGGGAGTTTTACGGGAATACGGTTACTAACTTTTTTAGGTTTATTTCGCCCGATTATGACTTGAATGTTATTATGAAGCATATTACAAACATTTTCAAA
>SAUE01000328.1:64626-85694 GCA_009724625.1 Deladenus siricidicola | reverse complement strand
AGTGCATCGAGAGCTATCGTTTGACACCCTAACGGAGCCATTTGGTGCTATTCCCACATTCGCCTATTTAGCCAATTTTAGTAAATTTCCACTTTAACTTCGCAGTATTAGCGTGCAAAAAGACCCGCGAAAAAACACAAAAAAATTTGAGGATTTTTCTTTTTAAAACTGATCATTTTGCCAATTTCGCTTTTTTAATGTTTCCGGCGCGCTTTCAAATTTAATTCAAAAACTTTCAAGTTTCCAAAAAATTTCCTTTGAAAGTTTACGAAAAAAATTGTGAGAATTGATTGAACAGCGCAAAATGAACGGCTTCGGCGCTGAATTCAGCGGCGAGCATTCATCGGACGAGATGGACGTCTCTATTCTCCAGTCGTGCTCAACGTCCAGACGCACGTCCGCAAACACAAAAGCTTCGGAGGCCAGAATTCTGAAGTGTGGCAAGGAGTTTGAGGAAATCGAGGAGCGCAAAGCCTTTCTCGATGGTGTGGTTGCTGAGGTACGAAATTAACGTAGTATATCCAATTAACTCCATTTTTATTTAGCTCAAAGAGGCTGTTATTTTACGTATGGCAATGGACGAATGTGCGAGTTTGAGGGCGGAAAATTCGATCGACATTCGCTTGAAGGTTGAAAATTTGTTGAATATTTGCCGAGTGAACATGTTGGTGAACGAAAAAATGTCAAATGAATGAAGTTTCATTTTAGTTTTTCTTCCAGGATTTCAGGCGAATGTCGTCTATCCGAATACGAGGCTAGTGACCCTCTACGTTCACAATCGCTCAGCCATTTCCCTAAACAATTGGTCACTCTCCATCGATTATTCCCTGTTGAGTAATACAATGATGGTTCAAGGTAACGAATTTTTAATGGTTTATTTCTGATTTTTAATGCTATTTTTTAAATGAACAAAATTGTATTGACGTCTCCTTTATAATTTATAATTGGACTGGTCGTTTTGCATTTTTATTTTTAATATTTTTATGGTTTTTGCTGAATTGTTTCGCGCGTGATTTTAATTAAAACTACGAAATTGGGAATAATTTTATTTTAGCAGCGGATACGCCAAGTATTTTTCATTCGCAAGCGATTGTGCTCCCCTCACTTCGCCCGAATGACGCGTTCAATGCGGTTGTAACGCTGGACGCGCCGCTGGCGCAAAGTATTGTCGCGAGTTTTTGTCTGCTGAAATCGTTCCGCTTGAGACCCAAGAAATTTGCAAGCGCGGCGACAGCAAATTCCGCGCTGTGTTGCTCGCGCGTATTGCGCATTGACGCCGGCGCGGCGCTTCTGAGCGTGTGGGAAACGCTGTCGCCCACCGCCCAGTTGGTCTATCCGGCGGCCGACGCTGCTGCTACCGTCGGCCGAATAATAGGTTTCGAGACACAGGTTTGCTGCTTAAACTCTTTATTCGTTTATTTTGATAGAGGTTACATAAAAAAATTTTTGATGTGGGTTTAAGCAAAATGATTATTGAAATTGTTTGAATTTATTTTTTAAGTTATTGTAGGAGTGTGATTGCCAAGTGCTGCCGAAAATGGTCTATCTTCTGACGGGAAGAAGCGACTGTAGGCCGGCTGAATTTTTCGAGTTTTTCGTACCCGCCGACGTGCTAAGGCCGACGTCTGAAGGCGACGGAAGGGCGAAATTTCGCGCCTATTTGCCGCGCTTTTGCGAAACTGTCGCCGGCGCTAACGCGAAGAAAGCCGTCAATAATTGTCCCACGACGCTGGTGGTGGAGATTACGGTACTAAGCACGGAGTACGGCGGCATGAGCGGTGGATTTACGATACGCGTGAAGGCGGCGACCGCGCTGGCCGAGCGGATGAGTCGAGAGTTGCGAGCGAAAATCATGGTAAAATGTTTTTTGTGGAATTTTTTAATTTTCGCACATTTTTTAAACTTATTTATTTTATACATTTGCATTTTTGGCTGTATTTTTGGAGCCCCAATTTTCAGATACTCCTTTCACGAGTGCTGAGAACGGCGAAACCGACGACGAGAAAATTGCTCGACTTCTCCACCCCCGAAAAATTGTGGCACAGTTTGCTGAAGTGTTATTCGTGAATAAATTTTACTTTTATTTGGTGAAAGAAATGTGAATTATCGGCTTTGTTGTCGAATGTACCGAATTTATTTTTTCAATATTTTCTTTTCGAATCTATTCGAAAAATTAAATTGAACATATGGTTTTACGAGAAAAATGTTTTTTTTAATTTGGCAGTATTTCCAATTTAACTTTAGCAAACGTTAAATTTCCATTTTTTGAATGTTGGAATCTCCTGTGAATGGATGTGCCAAATTGAAAATGGTCTCCACTCCATTTATTTGGGTAATATACTCAAACCTAAAATATCCAAACGCAAAAAGCACGGGAAATAAAAATGTGGAATACCGAAAACTATTGGAAAAGTGACTTGGGGGGGGTGGTGGAGCTTAACTCCACTTCCAAACATTTAATCTTAAATTTTTTAATGTTAAATTAATTTTTGGAAATTCTGAAAAATGGACATTTGAAAATTATTTAAAATATTTTAAAATTGGCGTTGTATTTTCGTGGAATTTTTCTCTCTCAAGTACAAATTTTTGCAATTTTGTGAGGTTGGAGAATGGTTTCTTCGCAAACTTCGGACAAAAGCCCGAGCACCGCGGCGGTGAGGATCGTCGACCCCGTCGATCAGTTCACGGCGCTTGCAGTTCGAGTATGTTTTCTTTTTTACGAAATATGTATATACCTTGGTCCCCTGTGTGGTCTTCGACAATTTCACACTTTTTTGGAATTTTCGCTGAAATGAATATCGAATCTGTGGTTCGAGTACGTTTTCTTTATTGCAGTATAAAATATATTTTGCAATATTTTTTCTTGAAATTTTTAAAATATATTTTTATTAAATTTAAAATAATTAAAATAATTGTTAAAGTATTGTGGTTCTGCAGGGAACGATAATCGCCACCGGTCTACTCGGCCTGACTTTGTACGTGAAGAATTCGCGGCTTTTCGCCAAATACCGTCACATAAAGTATATCCCAAAGCAGTACTACCAGAACGAAATCCTCCTCAAGGGCGTCGTGCGCGACGTTACGCCTCACGGCCTAATCAAAGTCGAGCATCAGCCGGTCGTCTCGATTTCGCGTCTGTTCGGCAGGAAGTCGGGCAAGAAGGTATAAAATCAATACTGTTAAAAAGTTTTTTTTCTACGGCTAAAGTTTAGGTGAATTTGTTGAATTTACGTTTGGCCGGCTTGGACGTTTCGCCGGAGGGTATAGACTATTTAACGAAAGATCTGAGGCTGCCGAATCGAGTCGTGAACTTCGGGGTGGTGAAACCGGCCGTGGGAAATTCCGATGCCGCCGACGCCGTCATCAACTTAAAGAAGGTAGAAATTCCGTCATTTTTAATTAAAAAAATGTTGTAATCTTTTTTGTAGGACATAATTTATAAACAAAAAAGTTTTTATGAAGAAATTTTTATGGTATTTTTTATTTTAAGATTTAATATTTTTTTCTTTATCTAGAATTTTAGAAATTCCTGACGCACTCGAATCTGAACGTGGACCTGGTGCGCAAGGGCTTCGCGCGGGTGTTGGGACCCGAGGACGCGGCGCACATCGACGCGCTTCGCTACAACGCCAACTACTCGCGGCTGATTACGCGTCTGCTGACGTGCGAACGGGTGGCCGACCGCCGCGGCGTCGGCGTTTGGGAGCGCTCGACGTGGGTGGAGTCGGTGCAGTCGTTGCCCGCCTCTTTCTCGCAGATTGTCAAGGCGTCCGCCGTGACGAAATTGCTGGTCGGTTTTGTTGCTGTCACAAATTTTTGGCCATTTTTTGATTCGAGACAATTTATTCCATTTTCCATCGTCCATTAAAAATGCGTTTATATTAACAAATATTTTTTTATAATAATATTTTTAGGAGCTTTTAAGGTTTTTTAATGGCGTTTTGGGATGTTTATTTTTCAATTTTCGATGTTATCAGTGGTTGCTCAAAGAGAATCTTGTTACAAATTTTAAACAAATTGCGAGAAAAAATTGAATTATTTTAAAAGCGTAAACTTTTTTGCTGCTCAGTCTATCTAGAATTTCGGAATGGGAAGGGGCGGCGTCAAAATCCCAAAAAAAGACCTGACTTTACTTCTCTAAACTCCTGAACGGAAACTTGTTCTTCCTGAAATATTGGGCACACGCCATTGCTATTAATACATATGATATTAAGTTAAGAGAATGATTATTTTCAGCTGCTTTTATTTGACATTCTGCGCGACCTCTTCTTCATCACCGTTAGCGTGGCCAGGCAGGGCTATAATCTCGGCGTCGCCGTCGTCAGCTACACCGGCGACGCGTATCGTGGCTTCGCGCGCGGCGTGGACCGCGTCACGAACTTCTACGCCGTCCAGAAGAATCGCGTAATGAAGGTGAAGGGCGGAGGGCAGAAGCCGGCGGCCGTCGACGCGGGCGAGAAGAAATAACTATTATCATTATAGAGCTACACGTACAATTAATAATGGATAAGGGGGAACAGTTGAATATATGCTAGACGATTTAATTTTGATGAATTTTTTTCTTTTTTTGGCATTAGATGAGCTCGGTGGTTTTTTTCTTCTCCAAAATGTGGATTTTTCATTATACCAAAAGCTCCCAAAATATAGCCAAAAAAGCATTCGATCGATATGCTCAAGGTACAGTAGTCACAAAAGAATTGTGCGACGATATTTAGGTGTTTTTCTGTGTTTTGTGTTTGATTTTTTTGTTCGCGATGGAACCATCGATTCGCTGAAGAACTCGTGATCTTGAAAAGTTAATTGATTTTGATTATATTGAGAAAAAAAAGTTTGCGAACAAAAAAAGAAATATTATAATTATTAAATTGATTATGAAAAAGTTGTTGCGACTTTTTTTAAATAAACTTTGAAAGTTTTTTTCTGTGATTTTTCAACATATTAAAAAATACTCAAAAATTTTTAATATTGTTAGTATTGGCATAGATTATTTCATAAGCAGGGATGGCTCGGGCCGACTTTTTTCCAGGCCCCGCCCATTGAGAGATGTGGGCCAGGCGAATTGCGTTGGATCATTTCCTTATTGATTTAGGTATTTCCGATTCAGGTCCCCGCATATGTGTATGTATGTATTCTCGAAAACCTATTCACATATGCAATTCTAAATTAGCGAAATTGGATAATTCAACTCTACTCTACGCGAACAAAAAAAAAATCTACTAGCGCTATCTAAACCCTAATTACCCCTCCCTCACCCTACCGATCAGAGCGAAAAGTTGTCGTTTAAAAGAGGGGAGGAGCATAATTTTTGCGTGTTTTTTGCTCGAAAGTCTAAAAATCCCGTATTTATTAATAAATAAACGTACAATATTTACAGAAAATTCTTCCAGTTTTGAACTTTTGTTAAAACTTTTTTGCATGTTTCGTGTGCATTTGCATCTTTTTGCCCATCATACCCACAAGTATATGTCGAAATGACTTTATTTCGTAATTTCCATTTAAATTTATCTTTCCCCCTCAAAAATTTGCATTTTTTCGTTGGATTTTGCGAATGGTTTCAAAAAAATTTTTTGGCGATTCGGCGGAAGTTCTAAATTGACTTACAAATTTGCAATTTCCAAAAATATTTATTGAATTCACGAGGTAAACAATTTGCAGAAAATAATGCAAAATTTTGCTTTACGAAATTTCTCTCGCTCTCCTCTCACTCATTCTTTCTATTTCTATCTCTCACGCTCGTTCTCTCAAGCTCTTTCTCATGCGCTCTCTCCCTCTTTCTCCCTCATGCACTCTCTCCGTTTAGCACGCTCGCCCTCAATTTAATAAACAATTTGCGGAAATTGCACATTCTTTGTTTCTCTCGCTGCTGCTCTCTTTTCTCGCTCTCTCGCCTTTTATGTTCAAATATTATTTGCAAAAAATTGAGTTTGCCATTATTCAAAAAAAGTAATTTGACGTATGAATTTATAATTAGCCGACGAAAAGGTACTATGACACTTTTTTTTGGAAAAAATAAAATAATATTCCTCCACAGTTGACAATTTTCTCACGAAATGTCGTTATTCGCCAAAGAAATGCGATTATAGAGAATGAAGAATACGAGTCAGTTATAATGAATTGTCATTATCTGTTATCCGATGACGATTGCTTAATTGATACGAAGTAGATTTTGGATGAAGGAATACTGAGGGCTGTTAAGGTCCACAACAGTGACTGCAACTTTTTTAGACATAGAATTTATTCACATTATTACACCTATAATACAAGAAAACTGCTCAAGGATTGTACTCAATGGGCAAGTTCTTTCGGCGCACCATTCCGTCATCCTGGAACCACTCGTGTTAGTGCACTCGATGGTGATGCGGTCGTTCTTGGTGTCCTCGGAGCCGAAGTCGCACGAGACGGCCATCAACACGTTCTCCTTAGGGTCCAAGACGCCGCACGGCGGGTCAACGCCCAATCGACGAGCATTGGTCGTCTTGATAGCCCACCCGATGCGACGACCGCCAGCGTTCGTAATCTTGATGTGGTACGTATGCTTGTCGTCGTAAGGGGCGTTGAAGACGATCTTCGTACCCGGCTGGGTGGCGATGTCACCTGGAGGCCATTTCGAAGCGCCGAACGAGAAGAGCTGAGGGCAATCCACGAAACAGACGAGAACACGAAAATCATATTAAGCTTAAAGTTTGGAATGCATCACATATGATTGACTACTCAAGTCCCTAGTACTATAGTAGTAAGCGTAAGCCATGGATGAGCCTCGTAGTATGTGGAGCGTAAGCCTCAGGCTCAGCCTGAGCCCTCCGCCTTTTAAGTACCCTGATTTTTTTGATTTTGTGGCCAAAGAAAGTGGTATTTGGCTTAGACTTCAAATTCGGGATCACTATACGCCAGCCCTCAGTGAAAATGTCAAAAACTGCACAAGAACTGCACAAAATCAGGTAAAAAAATTCGAATCCCTCGTGCAGAGAACCTAAAAAATCACTTTTTTTGAATCCCGATATCCCGCTAGAATTATTTTTTTCACTTTCTTTCTTCTCGCCTTGCTTTTGACTTCTCGGTTGGGGCTGCTTTGCTTTCGCTTTTTGTCTGGCTGATTTTTCTGTGCTGGCTTACTCTCGCTAGAGCAAATACTCATTTTTGTTGCACACATTTCCGCTTTCCCACACATGCATTATTATGCATTTTTTGTGTGTATGTTCGTGTGTGTTTGTTTAATTTTATTTTTGCTTTGTTTGTTTTTTGTCAATTGAAAAAACAAAACCCAAAAAAAAAAGCCGAAGAAAAATGGAAAATTTGTCAGATTTCTTGCGAAAAAAATGTCGTCAAATTTTTCAATTTTTTCGAACTTTTGGCGTTTCGTTTTTCAGGTAACATTTTCAAAAGAGATTTCGATTTCCTTTCTTTTACACGTGACATATTACGATTTTTATTTTTGTTTTTTGCTTTTGTGTTATAAATTATTATAAATTATAACACATTTTTCATTTTTTTCAGTTCTTTACATACATACATACCAGGGTGCTACATAACATACTAGGGGTGTTTACATACATACCATGGGTGCTATAAGGAGTGTCCCCAACGAATTAGAAAACACAACAATCAAAAAAGTTTCAGACGTATTATAGTTTTTCATTTCCGGCGGAAATTCCAAAAAATTTTATAAAATTTGAAATAGAAAATTTATTAAAATAGAAAAAAGAATTGATTTTACTTACTTCTTTTCCTTTTTTTTAATCTTTGATTTTCGATTTTTTTCGCCTTTTTTCGATCATTTTTTCGGTGGGATTTGTTGAAGGAAATGAATTTACGGATTTTTTTAGACTAATCAATTTTCAGAGACATTTTTGCGGATTTTTTAGTGCACAAAATGGTGTGAATGACACGCACATATATTTATGTATAATATATACATAAATTGAATTTTGTTGAATTTTCTCAAAATTTAATGACTTTTCGCACACATTTGTGTCTTTACGTTGGACGATTTTTGGAATTTTCCAAGATTATCTCGTATTCCTATCTTGCCAGAGAGAGAACAGGGAGACAGAGAGAGAGTTGAGATAGAGAGATATACAGAGAGAGAGCGATAGAGAGATTGAGAGAGCAATAGATGAGGGAGAGCGAGCCAGAGAGAGGAGTGACAGAGGAGAGTGAGAGAGACATAGAGAACGAGGGAGAGAGAGACAAAGTAACTTGCATCCTTTTTCTAGTCTCGAGGACGGGGCTTCTGTGGGTTATGTCATCGTTATCCCCCGGGGCGTCAAGTCAAGCTCTTTCTGAGCGTCGAGTCAAAAGTTCTCCCGGGGCGTCAAGTCAAGTGTCCCGGGGTGCTCCCCCTTTTTTCGGGGTGACCTAGGGGTGACGGGGTGGCTCTCGAGCACAAAACGTCGGAAAAATCATTTCTTCGTCATCTTCGTCTTCTTCTTCTCCAAAGAAACTCGTTAATTTCTCATCAAATATTCCGAAAAATATTTTCGTTAATTTTTTATTTGCATATTTACTCACATTTTTTCGTTCTTTTTCTTTCGCGAATTTTTTTGTCGTTAAAAATTTGAAATTTTCACACCTTTTTTTTTGGGGGGGGGGTTTCGTAGAGCGAACCAGGTTGGTTTGGTTTGACTGGTGGTTTGGCGTAGTTTTCGCTTTGCTTTTATTATTTATTTTATTATTTATGTATTACTTTCTTTCGTTTTGTTTGTTTGTTGGCCACAACTTTTTTTCTTCTTTTTGAAAAACATTTAAAAATTTTTTTACGAAATTCTTTTTTTTGTAAAATTTTAATTTTTTTAAATTTTTTATTTCGTAATTTTTATTTAAATTTAAATTATTTTCTCACCTTCAAAAATTTGCATTTTTGGGTTTCGATTTTGCGAAAAATTTTTTTAAATCTTTCTGTCTGTCTGTCTCTCTCTCTGTCTCCCTCTCTCTCACTCTCACTTTCATTTTCTCTCTCTCGCTTTTTCTCGTTCTCTAGCTCTGTCTCTTTCTGTCTGTCTGTCTTTCTCTGTCTGTCTCTCCCTCTCTCTCTCATTTGTTCTCGTCAAAAAGTGAGCTTTTAGTTTCGTTCGTTTCGGTACGCAAATAATAAATTGAAACAAATTGAAAAATGCTCACCGCAAAGAAACAACAATTGAAAACACAACAACAAGAAAGCAAGAACAACAAGAAAAAACAACAAATATCCGACAGCCAACAACAACAACAATACGAACAACAACCATCACAAAAAGCGAACAATTACAACAACAACAACAAAATGAAAAGATGAAAGGTGATAGTCGTCTTTCTTTCCTCATTTGCTTTCTTTCTTTTTTTCTTGCTTTCTGTCTTTCTTTTTTCGCGTTTATTGTTTTTAAGTGTGAAAATTGTTGTGGCGAATACATCATAAATATTGTGATGAAGATGATCATCATCACCATCATCACCATCAATATCATCATACATAATTATCATTATTATCAGAACCGCTATGTGATCAACGACGCGGTGTGTGAGATGATAATATCATTCTCTCACTCTGTGTTCTCAGTCAACTCTCTCATTGTTTTAATTGATGAATTTTAAATTAATTCCGCATTTTATTTATTTATTTTTGCTTTTGTTTACGCCAAAAGATTTTATATTAGTTTGTTTATCAGGATAGCAAGTATCATGATAATCTCATTTGCAGCCTAAGCTGCAAATGAGATCAAGAGTCGAAGAGAGGCAGCGAGCAAAAGAGAAAGAGAGAGAAATAGAGCGAGAGAAAGGGAGAGAGAGAAAGGGAGAGAGAAAATGAAAAGAAAATGTTATAAAAGAGGAAGAGTGAGAAATAAGAGAGTGAGGATGAGAGAGAGATCGAGATAAGTACAGAAAACGATAGAGGGAAAGTGAATGTGTAATGCAACGAAAGAGAAATACAAAGGTAAGTGGGAAGGAGACAGAAAGTGAGAGAGTGATCTGCCGAGAGAGTGAAAGAGAAGTAGAGATATAGTAAGAGATGGCGAGAGAGGTGAGAGAGACACAGATAAAGCGAGGGAAAGAAAGAAAGAGGGACAACGAGGGAAGTGAGACGGACAACGAGAGAGAGAATGAGAGAGTGATGAGCAAGAGAGAGACGAAGAGAGAAAAAATAGATTGAAAGAGAGAGCGAGAGAAAGGGAGAGAAAAAGAGAATGTTGTTGACTTTTTGCATAAATATTTTTTATTACTTTTCTTTTCCGAAAGGTCGAGGAAGTAAATTTTTAGCTACGAATGTCTGGCCAATTCCGAAATTTTGATTTGTTTTATGCGGTTTTGACAGGGAAAAATGCAAAAAAAAGAAGCCAAAAACGAATGGAAGACTAGAGATAATGTGAGGAGAGAAGAGTGAGATAAAAAAGTGGTAAAGGAACGCCTTGAACAAATTGAATTATGGTAAGATGCAAAAATGAATAAATTTGCACAACTCCAACGCCAAAAAAAATTGGCCGCCAATTTGCACTCATACACACAATGCGAAATGCACAATTTACGTGCGTGAAATATTATGCAAATGTGTCACGCACGGCGTGAGTAAAAGACCGTTCGCTATATAATTTGAATTCCCGCCAAAATTGGGACTCAAAATAATTGCACTCGAAAATCCTTTTTCACCAAAAAGAAAAGTTTCGGGTCAAGTCTTAGCAGTTGGCGGTCCCACGGAAAACGGGTGGACGTGCTATTGTGGTTTCTAAATTCTTGGACGATAACTTTGGAGAAAAGGCCCTACGCCTCACCGATAAATTCTCTCTTGACCTATTGCGCTGTAGCCGTGAGTTTGGACTTTCACTTGTTTGGAATTTATTGAGGTAGAAATTTGGGTTGTTTATTGTTAAGAGTTTATTGTTATTATTTGAAGTTATTTGTGTTTATAATAAAGTAAGGAAAAAAGGTTCGTGTCTCTTGACTGAAGTGAAGTAAATTTGGGCAAGCTTAGGCATTTATTTCGGGCAAAGATTTATTATTTCCAAACTTTAATCGCAACGGTCCTTTACGAAAAGTAATCTGGGCCCTTCACGCTTCCGGTTGTAATTATTCCAAAAGAGTAATTCAACTTTTCCTGCGCCGTGCTGCACAAATGAGTTGAACTTGAATGAAATTTTGTACTTTTTTGACTTGAACTTGAATGAAATTTTGTACTTTTTTGTGATTGAAGAAAAGTGAGGGAAAAGGGAGTCAACAAATAACTGAGAACAGAGATCGAAGTCAAAGGTAAAGTGTAAGAGAGAGAGAGAGAGGGTGAGAGATTGTGAGAAGAAATATTCATTTACTATCCCTCTCCCTCTCATATAACCCCTCACCTCCACCACTACACTATCCGCCTTCCCTATACCCTCCCCTACCATATAACCCTACCCCATTCACCGCCAACCTCCTCCCCTCCCACNTACCGCCCCAAAACCCTACCCTACCCCCTACTCCATCGCACTGTTGTTTGTCAGGCGCAAAATTGCGTCATTAATTTTTTTTTAATTTTTGGTATTGCGTGTGTTTTTTTGCTTTTTGTTTTCCGCCGAAAAGACGTTCTTTTTTTGAAAATAACAAGCATTGTCATTTTGTAGTTGTCATTTTGTTGTTGTCATTTTTTGTTGTTGTTGTTATTGTTGCAAATTGGCAGAATTGATATTGTGTGCTCGTTCGCTCATTCATTCGGCCAGCCGGGGCGGCTTTTGTTCTGTCCGGAAATAATAGATTTTTTAAGTTTTTTTTGTGATTTGTTTTGTTGTCTCGACTTGCACACAGCCCGAAGAAAACATTTTGCCCCAAAATATTAATTTTTACTCCTTTTTGGGGCGTAGAAATTTGTGAGTGTTAAAAATATTTTTACTTTTTAAAAAATAATTTGTGTGTGCCTCTCTAGTGATCTCATGCTCTCTCGCTTTCTCACTGTCTGACTGTGTCTGTCTCTCTCGCTATCTCTCTAGCTCTCTCGCTCTCTCTCGCTCTCTCTCTCGCTCTCTCTCTTTCTCTCGCTCTCTCTCTCAGTTTATATTTCGTTAGTTCTCGAGCCAACAACGCAAAAGTGACGCTTTCTCACTTCTGTGTGGGATTTCTGCAGAAAAAAGATTTTTTTCATTTTATTATGTGAAAAGAAAATTTAAATTTAATCCTTTTTGTTTCGGTCTCTTTTCTATTCTCGTTGTTGTTTTTCTTTCCATCATTTTGTTTAATTCTCTTTTTGCATTTACACTTTCAATTTTTATTTTTATTAAAAATATCATTTGTTTATAATTTTTTTTCGCTTTTAAATTTTATAATTTTTCCTCAAAATTTTCGATAATTTAAAGAATAAATTATTAGAATAAAAGAATTTTATTTCATTTTTATATCTTAAAAAACAGAAAGTCTCTTTTTTGCTTTTGTTGTTTTTACATAACACATGCCATCCTCCTCCTCGCTATTGCCTCCACTCCTCCCCGCAATTGCCACCCTCCCCCCGCTATTGGTGGGTGTGGACAACGGATTCACTATTGCCCCCGGAAAATCCTCAGCCTCAATTTTCAGCCTCAATCCTCAACTTCAATTCTCAATTTTAATCCTCAATTTCAATCTTCAACCTCAATCCTCAATTTTGATTCTCAATTTTCAACTTTCAACTTGAATTAAAAAAAATCGTCATTACAATGCTTTTTTTTCAGACATCAAAATCAACATAAATTATCAGTTAATTCTCAGGGAAAATAATTCTCATTATTCCAACGATTCTCAGCGGCGGCAAATTTTGCGATGATAATTTAGTGTTTTGCTTGACATCATTTTTTGTGGTTGATATCATTATCATCATCATCATTGGTTGAAGTAGTAGTCCACAGCGAGCGAAAACCGCTGCGCCATACTCAAAGCGAAACGAACGCGACAGATGAGCCAATAGCAACAACAACAGCATCGGTCGATCGAAGCTGTCGGGGCAATCAACGCAGCTATTTGATTAGCAGTTTGATTGAGTGAACAGCAGCAGCGGTTAGCGTCTAATCCACAGTTACGTCAGCAGCTATTCTAAAGTTGCAGCAGCCGGCAGCAGCAAATATGGAGCCGCAGCAGTCATTAGCAGCGAATCTACTGCCAAAACAGCAGCTATTAATTGCATCTAAACAAGCTCAACAGTCGGCAGCAGCTGACTTACAGCCACAGCAGATATTAGCAGCAAAACTACAATCGCAGCAGCTACTAACCTCAACAAAACAGCGACAGCAGCAACACCAACAGCTAGCTGCACAGCCAAGACCGGACGCCGAGAATGTCCGACCGCAGCAGTCGCAAACACATTCTGAGTCGCGGCTGCTGCGGCCGCTGTCACCGGCGCTGCGTCGTCGGCTGTGGTCGACGTCGTCGCTGCGCGCTGCGGGCGCGACGGCTGCGGCTGCCGCATTCTCGCAGAAGTCGTCGGACGAGACAAATTCCGTGTCGAGGGACTCCGACTGCTCCGACTATTTGCTGTTCGAGCACAGGCAGCTGCGGCCGGCGAACGCAGACAACAAGTTTTCGTCCGATGAATCTGTATTTTTTGAGGAAGCACAACAGCAACAGCAGCAGCAACATCAACAGCAGCATCAACAGCCGCAGCAACAACAACAGCAGCAGCTAAATGCAAATACAACAGCAACAAAGCATCATTTATCAGTGGCTGATGCGTCACAGCTGCTTACCCTTGATGCGTCATCGGCCACCGACGCCGGCGACAGCGCGCCGAAACGCTCACCGCGAAAGACGGTAGCCTTCTCGGTCAGCGACCCACAGCGACGACAACAGCAGCGACAGCAACAAGAGCTGGGAGGACAACAGCTACAACAACCACAACAGCTACAGCAGCAGCAGCCGGCACGCAGCCTAGCCGACGCCGAGAACGTAACGCCAAATTCGCCGATTCTAAAGCGCAGCTCATTCACACAACGCCACAACAACAATTTTGCGTCAAATTTGCGTAGGAAATTTTTCGAAATTTTTTATACTACGGTAAGAGAGTACAGTATAGTATAGTTAGACCATGTTTTACGTTACGTATCGTACTTTATATTGTAGTATTATGTATATTTTACAAAAAAAATTTAAATTTTACTTTTACAGTTTACAGTAATTACAGTAAGCAGCACCACACAAATTCTTCGCCCACCCACCATCGTCACGTCGTGCGCGTCGGCCGCTGGCACGGCGCCGGCGGCGGCGACAACAACGGCGAGCGTGCCGGTGTCGCCGGTGCAGCGGCTGACGCTCGCGTCGCCGCTAGCGTCGTCGAGCGCGTCGTCGTCGACGCTTTCGCTGAGTGCGCGGCGGCGCGTCGCGCACGCGCCTCTGCAAACCACCGCCGCGCAAATGCTCTCGATTTGGGCGGGCGGCGGCGGCGAATGTGCTACGGTATGTAATCGATTTTTTTGTATTATCTGATAAGTAATACCGTATAAGTGAAAATACCGTATGCCATAACAAAAATCACTTTTAAGTGAGATTTTTTCAAACTTTATTACTTCAAATTTTGTCTAGGGCAATTTGTTGCGCCAAACGCCACTTCGCGCCACCGTTAGCGTTGACTTGGGCAGGCATGCGCCGCCGAGCGCCGCCGCCCTAAACGCGCAGCAGCAGCAGCAACCGCTGGCGTTCGGCTGTCTTTCGCCGCTGGCGCTCTACCAGCACGACGCGTCGTCGATGGCGTCGTCGAGAGCGTCGATGGCGTCGAACGCGTCGCAGTCGCGCGCGTCGCCCTTCTCGCCGCTGGCGAATTTCGCCGGCGGCAGCGGCGGCACTGTGGCGCGCCGAAAGTGCGCGACGTGCGCGCTGTCGCCCATTTTTCTGGTGGGCAAAAAACTTTTTTTTGTGTAAAAATTATTTTTTTTTGTTGAAAATGAAAAACATTTTTTGTATTGATCATACATATATGTATGTATGCATATGTACATACATACATATGTACATGTGCTAGAGATAAAGAGAGAAATATTTAAACACGCAATTATTGCGATTGTATTTGTAATTGTAATTGTAGTGGAGCGAAGTAGACAAAATAGAAACAAAAAAGGTAGAGAAAGTATAATACATAGTAAGAGAGAGAGTAAGAGAAAATAAAGCGATATAAACTAAGAGATGGAGAGTCAGAGAAAGAGATAAAGAGACATAGGGAAAAAGAGAGCCAGAGAGAGAAAAAAAGAGAAAAAGGAACAAGAGAGTTAGAGAAAGGCAGAAAAAGCGAGAGAAAAGGAGAAAGAAAAAGAGAGATAGAGAGGGAAAGAGAGAGAGAGAGAGACGACAGAGGCTTAAAATATTTAGATAAACATATTATTTTTTGGAATTTTTTCAATTTTGCCGACAAAATGCAAATTAATTTTTAAATTTGTCGCGACTTTTGCGGAAAATTGAGCTCTTTTTTGAATTGTTTTTATTAAAGTTTTATCAATTAATAAAGCCACGCACACACACACACACACACAAACACACACACACACACACGCGTGTGTATATCTACGGTAGCAATACAGTAGTAGTGCGATAGCAGCACAATAGCAGTGTGGTAACAGTAGGATAGTATTACGTTATTCATACCGTAACAGTACGGTAGTAGTACGATAGCCGCATAGTGGAAGTAGGCTGCAGTACGGTATCAGTAAAAGTACTGTAGCAGTACAGTAGCAGCAGTTTTTTTTTCGCGTGAGTGAGCGTGTAGCAGCAACTAGCAATTAGCTGCGAAGTCTGTCTCTCTCCAACATTTCGCAGCAGAAAAAAAAGTTTCAAAACTCAAAAATGTATCCAAAAATAGAGCGAAAAAATATTGTAAAAAATAGATTCACGTAATAATTATTTTTATTTTTTTCTTGCCGCATTAACGCTACAATTTTATACATTTTTTTGCTTTCTCTCGCAAAATATCCGGCGGTGCTTTCACTCACTCACTCACTCACTCACTCTCAGACTACAATTCTCATTGCAATTCTCAATCAATCTGATGTGTGGTTGTTATCATATCACTACAATGATACCGAATCACTTCGAATACATACATATGCCCGCCGCGTGAATGTGCCGGCCGCCGCGCTGATGTATCATCATCACATCATTTCACTGAGATTAGCATTCCACTGAGATTATCATCAACTCACAATTTGCGATCTATCATGTCTACTCTCGAAACGTGTACCAGCGACTCTTTTGAGATTGATATTTTTTGCTACTTTTATTTTTATTTTTAAGGTTACCGATTAGACTAGGGGCATTAGCCCAAGTTGCATTTATGGGAGCTTGAGCGTTAGAATTCGGCTGAGCCTTTGGCGGGTAGGCAAGTCTCGTAGTAAGGAGACTTAGAGGCTTAGCCTGAGTTTTGAATCCCACACCCCTCCTCTGAGCGCCCTCCCCCTTGAGCCCCCTCCTCCCTCACTGAGCCTCCCCTCACCCCTGAGCCCTCCCCCTTTCCCCCTCATCATATCATTAACTTGACTTTATCATTCTCATCATAAGGAATTAATTTTTGTTGTGATATTATCATATAATTTGCTAATATCAACTACATTTTGCATACATTTTGTATTTTGAATGTTTACATATGTGTATTAGTTACATACGGTTGATTACTGTTGACATCATCACTCCAGCCATACAAAATGACTTCAGTCACAATTATATCTGCATTAGATCTTTGTTTCTCACATTTAGATTTTCAATTTTTTGCATTATATCTTTAACTTTTTTGCGTTATATTTTCAATTTTTTTCTTTAGATCTTCAAATTTTTATGTTAGATTTATTTGAACTGCGTTAGATTTTCGAATGACTTAACTTTATATTAGGTTTTACGTTAGATTTTCCACTTATCTTTATTTATCAAATCTACGTTAGATCTCCAAATTACTGTAAGTTGGATCTTCATCAAATTTGTGTTAGATCTTCAAATTCCTTGCGTTAGATCTTCAAATTCCTTGCATTAAATCTTCAAATTCCTTGCGTTAGATCTTCATTTATTACATAATTTATGCCCCCTTCTCATTAAAATGCACTTTACTCGGAGTGGAAAGTTTGGCAAAAGTTCGTTTAAAGCAACAACAAAAAACAACAAAACAACACCAATTTGGGCTTGAATTACTTTCGAAATTGCTCCCCGTGGAATTTGCACAAATTTTATTTTGTTCATTTCTTGTGTGTGTCTATAATGTAGTTTTGTGTGTGATTACACACATGCATGTAACTATGTATGTATCTGTTGCGTATTTCATGTATGTGTGTGTATGTTCAGGAATGTGTGTATGTTGTGTGTGTGTGTGTGTATTCTGGAATTCGTGTATCTGTGTATATATTCTGGAATGTGTTTTTGTGTATGTGCCGATGGTGTGGTGTGTGACAAACGTGTTTCAGATTATCGTATTTGTTTGCGGTTTGAGTTTAAATTAATTTCACAAAAAACCGATTATACATACATATGTTTATGGCAAATGTAAGCTCAGCAGCGAGAAAGATAGCAAACACACACGCTCACACACGTGCTTTTGGCGTATGTATAAAATGATGTAAAGTTTGCGAGTTTAAGCCACAGGTGCGATAAACATCACCAAATACGTCTAATTACTTGACTTGACGTCTATGTACTTCTTGACTTGAGCCGAAAATGTCGGCAGTGTGGGCATGACCCGAATGGTGCAGTTGGTAGTGCTCTCGCTTTTCGGGTAGGTTCAATTCCCGGGGGGGGACTTCACCTCTCCATCATCTATAGCTCCTCGTCCCTTGGTCTCATCCAACCGTCAGCTCGCTAGGCTGAAATTAACAAAATCTTAATATAATACATTTTGCATTTCTTTGAAATTGATTGCATGCATTGATTCCGTTTTTTGGCTTTCTTATACATGTGTACCAGGGATGTGCGTAATTACGAGAAATGATTTTCGTAATTCGTAATTACGAGGCTAAAAACCCCGTAATTTCGTAATTCGTAATTTTCGTAAGTAATTTACCATCAAAAAATTTTCACGAAATTTTATAATTTTTTCTATGATGTAATACACTAAAAAGTATAAAAAATATAAAGAAAAAAGACATCGTTAGAGAAAATTTTGAAAGATTTTAATTAAAATTATTCGAAAATGGCCCTTTTTATGAAATCTTTGAATGAAAATTTTTTTCAAAAAAGTCCAAAATACCTACACAAAAAAACCGTAATTACGAGCACTTTCTCGTAATTCGTAATTCGTAATTACGAGGCTAAAAACAACCGTAATTTCGTAATTCGTATACGAATTCGTATTAATTATAATTACGCACATCCCTGATGTGTACATATGTTTGAATGAAGAATGTTTGCACGCGCTAGAGTTGGCGCTAGCGTTGACGGAAGTGCCGGCAAAAAATAATCGCCACTTTCAAAACGCCGCTCAAAACGACTACGGTCGATCACAAAAGTTGGCGCCATTGTTGTTGTTATTGTTGTTGCTGCTGCTGCTGTTGTCGTTTTATGTATTGTTGTTGCTGCTGGTGTTGTGTTATGTGTTGTTGTTGTTGTTGGCTGGTTGGTTGGCTGAAGTTTGGCCGTACGCTTTTTTTCTATTTTTTAATGAATAGTTTTAATAAATTATGTAATTTTTGCCGCAAACTTTCTTTTTGCCAATTTTTTGCGCTATTTTAAATTGCATACTTTCGAATTGCCTTTGCTGTTGTTTTTTTTGTTGCTTTTTGCTGTTTTTTGTTGTTTTTTGGTGTTGTCGGTTTGTTGTCTTGTTTGTTACTCAAACGATTTTGCATAACTTTTTTAATAATTAATTAAAAAGTGTTAATTTTTGCGTGCTTTAAACAAGAATAAAAAAGACAATTATTTCAATCCTTATTTTCCAAAATTTTTGTCTAAATTAAAAGTTTTTTATTGTTTATAAATTTTGTGAGTAGTTGTCTGTCTGTCTATATCTCTCCCCTGTCTGACTCCATCTTTTCTCTGTCCCTCTCTTCTGTCTGTCTGTCTCTCTCTCTCTCCTGTCTTTGTCTTTCTTTTTGTCTTTTTCTTTATCTCTGTCTGGCTTTCTCATTGTCTGTCTATGTCTTTCTATTTGTTTTTGTCTTTCTCATTGTATCTTTTCTCTCTCCCTTCTGTCGGTCTCTTCTTTTTGTCTTTATCTCTGTCTTTGATTCTCTCTCTCTCTCTCTCTCTCTCTCTCTCTCTCTCTCTCTCTCTCTTTCTTTCTTTCTTTCTCACCCTCTCTTCCTCTCTCTCTTTTTTCTGCTGTTTGAAATGTCTTTTTTTCTTTATCCTTTCTTGTTATCTTTTCGAATTCCTCACAATAAAAAAATATTATTGTAAAAAATGAAACAAAATTAAAAAACAAGTTTAACGTTATTTATTTATTTTTCTTTCCCGATGTTTGGTTATTTGAAATTCTTACAATTTTCTATCACACAAACAATTTATCTTTCTCTCTCTCTCTCTCTCTCTCTCTCTCTCTCTCTCTCTTATCTTTGTTCTTTCTCTTTCCTTTCTTTTCTTTTTTNTCTTTCTTTCTTTCTTTCTTTCTTTCTTTCTTTCTTTCTTTCTTTCTTTCTTTCTTTCTTTCTTTCTTTCTCATTTTATTTTTGTTTTTATTGTGTATTTTGGTTTTTTATAGGCTTTCTTTTCTTTATGTTTTCTCTTTCTCTCACTGTCTATTCTCTCCTTGTTTTCTCACTTTTTTTTCTCTATTTCTCTCGTCTCTCTCCTCTTTTACTCCTTTTTTACTCTCATTCTTTCTTTCTCTTTTTCTCTTTCGCTCTTTCTCTCTTACCTTCTCTCTCGCTCTCTTTATCGCTCTTTCTCTCCCTCTCTCTGTTTGTCTCTCTTTCTCTTTTTCTCTATGGCTCTCTCTCCCCTTCTTTCTCTCCATCTCTCTCATCTATCTTTCCTTCTCTCTTTCTTTTCTATGTATCTTTCTTTCTTACTCTATATTTTCTTTTCTTTCTCTTTGTCCATCTTTCTTTTTGTATTTTTTTTGCTTTTTAAGAAAGCGTCCATTTTGCATTTTGTGTCCCACATTTTTAATCGCAAAAACACACATACATACAACACACATCTCTGCAAATACACACACACATAAACATTCCACTCATGTGTGGTGCACCTTTTTGTATTTTTTTGTTGCTTTTGCAAAAATGTGTTTAGTGAGTGACCATTCACTCATTTATTTTTATTTTTGCATTATTTTTCATTAACTTCTCCCCCCCCTCACATTTTGACCATTTGACTTTTTTGTTGTTGAAAAATCTTCTTTTTTGACCATTTTGTGTGTTCGTTCATTGACAAATTTTTTTTTTTATTCTACATTCATTTTTTGTCTTCTGTTACATACATACATATGTAGTTCGAAGCATTGTTTTCCCATTTCGATTCAAATGAAATTCATTTGAACTTTCCAAATCAATTTGAAAAAATGTCAAATCCAAAATGAAGTGCCAGTTCAACTTTAATTTTCCATTTTAAAATCGTCGTATTCGTTGATTGGGGAACTTTGTCAGCTTCTGACCTCTTTTTACTTATAAATAATTTGGAAGCCGCTGGTTCAAATTAATTTTGAAAAGTTCAAGTTGAACTGGCTTCATTTTGATGAATTTAACGTTGATTTGAATTGGCGATTTGAACTTTTTTCGAGTTCATTTTGTCGGTTCAAACTCATTTTTTGAAAAAAGGGAAAACACTGGTTCGAAGTTACATACTTTGGCATAACATATGTATGTATAAGACAAAAACATACATATGTATTGCATGTATTTAATATGTATATAAATGAGAAATATATGTATTTTACAGAATTTGTTGTATTCATCCTATAGAAAAACTGATCCAATTTATAGGTATTTTCTTCGTTTATTAACTTTTACCCTTTTTTACCGTTTGTTATTCGCCCCCGTATTAGTTATTGCTGTCCACAGCCACACTTTTGGTGAGTTTTTACCTTTTGCCCTTTGCCCCCCTCCCGAAATAATCAAAAACCCCCTCCCATTCTCTCGAATGATCGCCTCCTAAACCGAACACGAAAAGCACTAAATAAATGTGAAGCGGGCAAAAAATCTGAAGCCTTTCTCACTCCTGTCCCTGCGAGAACTCAAACCACCTCTCTGTAGACGCCTCACCCCCCCCCC
>SAUE01000002.1:385554-399096 GCA_009724625.1 Deladenus siricidicola | reverse complement strand
TACCCTGTTTTTGGAACATAACTCAGCCGGCGGTTGACCAAAAAGATTAATATTATCGTCATTCGATTCCCCTCGTCAATACCTATCGATTGGTATATACACTGATGGAAAAAATTATAGGTTCACTTCAATTTTTTCAATAGGAAAAAAGTTTGATGTGTATAAAGCTTTAAAAAAGGTGGAATAATCAGGAAAAAATAATTCTGAAAAGCAAATCACTCAATCCCATCGATTTTGCGCAAAAAAGACAATTTCAGGTTGGAAATAATTATAGGTTCACTTTAGAAAACAACACTTTATCAACGGAAACAATTAAACTGCACAACAAAAACAACTTTTAGTAATCAGAAGCACCACCGCTACGATTTACATCTTGAAAAATACGATTATTCATACTCGTATGAGGTTATTAAGAACATTATCTTCAATTCCGTTCCAGACCTGCACAATGGCGTTCCTCAATTCCGCCAGACTTCCGTAAACTTTATTATTCGCATAAATTCGACGGACCGTAATGCCCCAAACATTTTCGATCGGATTGAGGTCCGGCGAACAAGCTGGCCAATCAAAGGTTTCAATTCCTCTGGCCGCCAGCCAAGCCTGAGTGCTCAAACTTCGATGTGCCGGAGCCCCATCTTGTTGAAAAAGACGGCCGTCATCAGCGTATTCTTCATAATACGGTATGAGACAAGCGTCGAGCATTTTCTGATATTCGATACTTCCCATTCGGTTCGAAACGAAAGCGATTTGCAGCTTTGTGTTGTCCTGGATCAGACCACCACCACCAAAGTTTCTCTTCGAAAATCGCAATGGTTCTTTCCTGATATCGTGCCAATACCCATTAAAACCACCAGGCCCGTGACGGGCCACCCGTCTAATTTGAATCTCTTTTCATCACTCCAAATGATCTGTAAGCAAAGGTATCGGTTTATAACAAACCCTTTCAATTGAAATTTTTTTTGAGAATAGCGCTCCTATTTATTATTTATTTGTTCGTATTGGTGACAGCGGCGGAAAAACCACGAAATTGGATGTTTACGTCGTCAACATAAAAGCAGCAAATAATTCCTCAAACATTTCTCTGCTGGGAATATATGAGGGCTCCGACAACGCCGAAAACTTACGATTGGCTTTTAACGATCTAAAGAGCGAAATTCCTTTTAAAGTGGAATACAATTTCTGTAGTTCAAACTGCATCGCCAAAATGCTCATAACAGGCGACTTCATGTTTTTGTCAGCCATCCTCGGAACGAAAAGACCACATGCGCATCAACCGTGTAGTTTGTGTTATTTGCAAAAATACAAAACTGCGCCAACGTGAAGAGGAGAGACACGAACTGCGCTCCTTTGAATCAATGAAAGCAAACCTTAACGATCAAGCCGGTTCGAAAAAATTGCTTTTTTCGCTTCGAAATTCCGCTTGAAAATATTGTACCCCTGCGGCGTTTTACGAGATTTTTCTTCAGTAATTCCAGCCCGCTTTTAGTCACGTGAGTTCAAAAAAGGCTCAATTGGGGTAAGACAAGAGGGATTCAAACTGGATTCAAATTAAGTTGAACCTATTATTGCAAAATGTAATTGGTGGATCCACTTGATACGAATTGCACGTAATATTGATGCATCTAATAAAGTATATGTGTGGATTTTCACACGCATCTGGGAATCAAGTTACAATACTGGTGTATTGACCAATTAATTAAGAATTTTTTATGTTACAAAAATAATTTTTGACTTAAAATCTAATCTCGAATCAGCGAGATCGATAACCTTAAGTAAGTGTACAGAAAAACAGCTCTTGAAGTTTATAATAATGTGGATCATAAGTGACTCAAGTCCAGTCACATTTTTGTTCATTTCAGCTCAGATTGTTTTAACATGTTTTTATTAGTTTTGCCCGCTGGCTTTATTTTTTATTTTTCCCTTTGTTTCCTTTCTATCGGCTTGATTAGTCTTATCCATCACACATTTTTATCTCAATGTTTGAAAAGATGACTTTTTGCTGAACTTTACATGAACTTCACTGAAATCTTTCATGTTCAGCGCACCGGAAAATTCACTCTAGTAAATTTTCAGCGAAAAATTTTACAACTTTTTGTACAAATCAAAAAAATTAAAATTTAAGCATTTTGCTTAAAAATTCATTTATTTTTACTTTTACATAAACATGAAAAGTGAATTTATAGTTTTGAATTTTAAAACATTTTATGTTCAAAGCCTTTAATAAGTTCTACAATTTAACGCTCTCTGTTCCTGATATGTAAAATCTATTTGAATTTTTGCCTATTTACATATTTTTAACAATTTGATCAATTTTCGCACGGACGCGATATCAGTTGCTATGGAAGTGACTCCGGAGTCATTTTCAGGGTCAAGTTAAAGTGTAATGGAAACATCTTAATTAAAATGTTTTTCACATGTATAATATATAGGTCTGCTTTTTGTGTAACTTGACATATTTTTTATTTGTAAATAAAATAATTCGTGTGGTTGATGTTATTTTATTTATTACACATGGAATACATTTTATGTCTTTTTGGTTATGTTCTTTATTTGTGTATCGCCAATTTTTATGCGTTCACTTCGCAATCAAATAAGTGTGCGAAGTATGGTATGAACGAGGAGCGAAGCAACGCTGGTAGCACTGACAATTATTATAAGAGCACGCGCGAACTAACTGAAATCTAAGTGAGAGCGTCCGATAGTGCAAAAACATCGAAATTTAGCAGAGAAATATGTAAAAAGATAGAGAACTTACATGGAAAATGAATGTAAAATTCTATTCGTCGTTGGGGACAAACGGAAGGTGCGAGAACAAAATTATTTTCTAAAAAAATTGTGAGTATTGGCCACAAGAAAAAATGCAGCCTGCGAGGACTAAGAGAGAAATGAGACAAATGTGCAGAAACCTTTTATGGGAAGAATCTCTCATTAGTCTTTAGGTATAAGTAGAAAGCATGGACATTTGCTCGCTTACTGCTTTTAGCTCGTATTTATAGAGGAAGCTTTTTCTTTGAAGAATGTTTTGAAATATTTCCTATATTTCAGAAATATTTGCTATATCTGATGTGCTTGACACTTTGTTTTTCTTGAATATATACATTTTTTTTATCAATACCACTATTTCTTTGTGCGCATTTTGCAAGAGAAATTTCCTTTCTGGCCATATTACAAATAGCAAAGATGTTCATTATATTATAAGTGAAAGACGTATATTATACATATATTATCTCACATTTATACATACATATATGTATATATTTTTATCCCTGCATTTAAGCTTTAAAGTCGAAAAATAATTTGACTCCTCAAAAAAGAATACGTAGGGATAAAACACATAGTATTGATTTCATCATCGTATAAAGTAATATTTTCTTCCTAAACACAAAAAGCGAAATAAAATTGTGTGCAGATTAAGAGCGAGTTGTGGGATTTATTTTCAGTAGTTTCCCTGTAATTTTGTCCACATTTCTCTCACATTTATTTAATTTCAGTTGTTTTTTATTAGCATTGTTTATTAAAATAAAAAAGCACACATGAAAAGTACTTAATTTATGATCCATTAAAATTTTATTATTAAAAGTTCGCGTAACACATATGTGTTTATTATTTTCATAGCCGTGATTTACATACAATTTAGAAGAACACTTTTTGCGACTAAAATATTTCCTTTGCGTTGAACAAACAATTGCAAAGATGAAATCTACGTATGTATTTCGAGGAACTAAACACCAGACAAATCAAAAATACCTTTAATTTCACTGTACATTTGGATGAATTATTTATGCATTTAGTAATGTTCACGATTTATTTAACTTGCTAATGCAAAAATAACTATCCCATTTTAAGTAATTAATCGAAATGTTTCCATTTCTTCCATTTGTGTCCCTTCCTAAATGTACGTCTGATAATGTGGGAGGAGAATCATCGCAAGAATGTTGTGCGTCGTCGTCATATACTATCCCTTCCGTATTGCGATTCGAATACACAAAAGCAAAGCGGCATCCCTCAGACTCGCCAGTATCACAATGCCTTGATTTGAAAAGAAAAACATTAACAATTCTTCCAAACAAGGAAGAATTGTGCGATGACGCAAACATCGATCCCAAAAGAGATTCCAAAGTCACAACCAATGACGACGAATCCATTTCCGATGACATTCAAGAGGACGGGATATTAGATACTGGCATGGGCCAGAGAAAATTGGTAAATACCAACTCATTTGAGCCGTCACAAGATTATTGGACTGTAGAGGAGAATGAAGATACTGTAACAACCATTGAAGATGCCACAATTTCTGACTTAGCGATTAAGTCTACACCGAAAAATAATTTTAAAAATAAATCCGAAGTACATCTCACCAAAGCTCAAGAAATATTCCCTACACAATCTGAGAAGTCTTCTGAAACAGAGGAGCCAGCACAAAATCTCTCAAATACACACTTAAATACTGTACAGAATAAAAGCCCTGTTTTGGAGGAGTCAACACATAAAAACCAGCAAAATCAACACCTCAGCCCTCTCCCAAAAGAGGATGTTGAAAAGACAACAGAACCTACAGTTAATGGGATTAATGGGATTAAGCTGCCGTCTTCCTCATCATGTTCCAGCCTAGCCTCGTCGTCGGCATTACCGTCGGGCAGACAGTCTGCAACGGCCTCACGACGGGTTTCACCTTCATCCACAGGTTCCAAATCGCCCCGGGCTGTTCTACCAGCCGCAAATACACCGCCAGGTATTCGCGCAGCGAGAGCCCGCCAACGTGCCTTTCAAACATCACAAGCCATGATGGACCTATTTAGTGCGACAGGTAAACTTTTAGTTTTTTGGAATTAAAAAAATTGGAAACTAATAAAGGATGTTTTAGATGCTCCCGAAAAGATTGCTGACGACAAAAAACAGACTTCAAATGCGGTCGTTTTTCAGTCGGAGCCCGGTCCGGAAATAATTGAACCAAATACGCCAATGTCCGAAGTGGTGGTTTTAACAGCAAATGAAGAAAAGGACAACAAAAAGTTTCCAAAATCAAAAACAAGGAGTTTACGGTAAATTATAATGACCTATTACCTTGTTATTATATTTAGTAAATTTGTTTATTTTAGTGGTAATTTGAACGCAAAAAATGGTGTTGTGGATTCGAATGAAGATTTGTCATCGTTGGTCAAAATTCAATTGAGTAATCCTGGACCAGAAGTAGCGTCAGAGAACGAGGAATTAGAGGAAAGGGAAGAAGGAAAATTGACATCGGATAAGAAGAAAAATATTCTTGAAAATACAGAAAGTGGCGGAGATGAGGAGGTAGCAAATGCGCGAATAAATGCCACGAACAACGGGTTCTCGGAAACGGAAAACAATTTGTGCTGGGCTGGCCAAGCTGGGAAAAAAGTATCTTCAGCGATTGACACTGAGAATATAGGCCAAACAAAACTAGACGACGAGAGCAAAAACACAAGTGATTCGGAAAGCACAAGTGAGAGCGAAGAGATGGAAGTAATTGTTGAGTACGACGCGTTTGGACGAAAGTTTGAGAGAATGAAGGCACTGCATCACGAAGATGGCAAAAAGAAAAGGAAAAGCCACAGAGATGGAGAGAATAATTCCATGAAAGAAAAATTGCAGGCGACGCTGACTCATGGCGGCCATGCTAGAGCTGGTGGTAGTAGTGGTCATGATACGAGTGGCGTAATCGCTAATTCTTTTCACCCGCATGCATCCTCTAACTCGACTTTGCAGCGGAGAAAGGAAAACAGTGAAGACAGCAAGGTGAAGACAAAAGTTGATAGACACGCGACAGGAATTTTAAAGTCACCGCATGAAGTGGAAAAGAACACGAATTCAAATGCGAGAGGCGGTATACATCGAGAAGAACATAATATTGCTATAAAGAGAGATTCTAGCAAAGAGGCTAGCGCTGGAAACAAGAAATGTAAAAATAATGGACTGGATAGTAGTGGTGGGTATTCCAATAAAGGCCAGAACGACAACTCGATATTGCGAAACCTTAGCGACGTAAATTCTAACCACAATTCAACCGCAAGTAATACAAGGCCAACCGGTTCTAGAAGTGATAGTAGGACACAAAGAGTAGACGCTATTGATTCAAACACTTTGCGTGGGCAATCCAGTCCACGTCAGGGCCAATTGAACTCCTCTCCCAACGATTCCTCTTCAACATTGCCTAAAGGCACTGGCGGCGGCGGAGGTGGAGGCATGGTGAACGGTGCTGATTCAGGAACTTCCTCTGCGGGAGGAGGTGGTGGTGGTGGTGGTGGTGGCGCAATCGAAAATGCAATTTTTATTCAACAGGCAAACGTTATTAATGACGACGAAATATTTTGCGCTGATATTCTTATCGAAAATGGACTTATTACGTTAGTTAACTCAATTATAAAAGTTATTTAAAAAAGAATATTTCTTTCTTTTCCATAATTATACTTTATTTTAACTATGTATCAAGTCATAATAGAATATTTGTTTTAGAAAAATCTCAGATTCATTGACCATTCCGGAGGGTGCAGAGCTAATTGAAGCAAGCGGTCGGTGGATTTTACCAGCGGGAATTGACGTTCATACACAATTCTCTAAGGATCATTCTGTTGCCAATAATTTATTTTCCAGTGGTACAAAAGCTGCACTCGCTGGAGGCACTGCTACCGTAATTTTTTCAACACATTGTTACAATATTCAATCCCTGGGAAAAATTTTGGATTTTTAGCAAATTTACGAATTTGAAATATGTATATATGTTTAAATTACTGTAACATTCTTAGTTGACAAATACATATATTCATCAAAACAATCCACAAAACATTATAACAGAAAAAATTTAAAATTTTTGAAATAAATTTTGTCACTTTGAAATTCTCTTTCGATTTTTGATTTTCGTAAAATGCCAAAAATTTTGAATTTTCTTATCTATGGTATATACATATGTACAATAAAATTTATGTAATATATTCAGGTAATCGATGTCGTTTGTCCGAAGACGGGCGAAAGTTTGGCAGCTGCGGTAGATCGCGTCAGGCGGGCCGTAGAAGTTCACGCTATTTGTCATTTCGGAATTTCGGTGGTCGTCGGGGGTACATGGAATGATCAAATTCGTGGTCAGATGACCGAAGTGGTGAGTTTTTAATCTTTTTAAAATCAGGCGACGCGTCTAATTTTTTTATGTATTTTTAAGGTATGCGAAAAGGGCGTTAATGATTTCTTGCTTGACTTACATTCTGAATCTGGCATATTTGAAGCGTTCGAACATGCCAAGCAGTTGGGTGCTCACTGTTCCGTTGTGCCAGAAAATTCGCAGATTTCTAATTTATTAGAGAAACATCACAAATCTACGAAATTTGCACTTGCAAAGGTTTTATTTCATCTTTTACGCTTTTACTAAAATCAAATTTTTAGTTGAATTCATAAAATATCAATCACTTTCAAGTGTATTCTTAAAATGTTGACATACATACGTACGTACGTCAGAATTCACAATTACAATTTATAGTGAAAGATTCAAGTCAAATATGTACATTGTAATTGTTTTGTTTATATTTGGAAGATTTTGGAGGAGAATTTAAACTACTTCTCCTCGTCATTCCATTCAATTCAACGAATTCGGTCGTCTTTTGTCTCTTGCTATTGACTTTTTTGCCTTTTAATTGTTCTCTTTGTTCAAAATACATAGTTTGCTATTCACAGAAAACACACGGTCAACACACGAATTTGTGCTGCAATTAGAGTGTTATTAAAGGATGTGGAAATATTTGAATTAATTGACTGAAACGTTTAGGGCTCCTCCAGCAAACAAAACTTAAATGAGTATTTTTGATGTTTAGTTGGAAGCAGAACGAATCCAGCGATATTGTGTATTCAGCGAGCTCACGAATGCGCCATTTTCCGTTCTTTGCATACACACATCGGCCGAGGTGAACCACACAATTCGCAATGGTCGCTCTGAGGGCGCTCATTTAACTGCACAAGTCCCGCTCAAGAATCTGGCCGATGGCTCCACCTCATTCGGCAGCGGCGACCCGAAAACCCAAACAGACTACGCATTGGAACTACTGGCTGAGTAAGAAATTAAAATAATGCACTTATGCACACATATCTATGTAAGTGTCTGTGGTCACTTGGGGACTGACTTTAAGAAACCGACATTTGCAGAACTTTTAATTTTTTGCACATTGTTTTGTTTTTCTTTGTTTTAATAATTTGCAAAAACATTATTCGTAAAAAAGTAAAACAAAATTCACGAAGGGGCACGATTTTTTTTAGTTAATTGAGTATCCCATTTTTTAGTTTGTGAACTTGTTTTAGTGTGAATATGTTTTAATGTTTAATAATTACAATAATAACTTTTATCTGTACATATACATAAATACATTAGATTTTTAACTTGGTGCTAAAAAGTACTGTAATTTTTTTTTTGATTATTTAAACTTTTCTAAAGGTTTATTTTAATGCGATTTCAAACACTGGCCTCTAGTGAAAAAATGGACAAAAAAGTTCAAATTAAGTTTTCTTTAAAAAATCAAATAGTCTTTTCGACAAATATTTAGTTGTGAATTTTAGTAGTACGCTGTGCGTGTGTGCATCCAATGATTCGTCTAATCTTATCATCTCATCAAAACCACCGCCTTCGTGTGTGAATGGCTCACAAAAGTCGTACAATTCGACTGCATCCGTCGAAAATCGTCTAAGCCTTTTGTGGGAAAGGGGTGTCATCACTGCCGCGCGATTGGATCCCATGCGTTTTGTAGCAGTTACTAGTTCAAATCCGGCGAAAATATTCAACATTTATCCGAAAAAGGTATACTGCAAAAATTATTTCATTACTGCAAAAGAGCATGTTTTTACACATATTAGTTTTTACACATACTAATCCTGTTGTTTTCATACTACTTCTCTACATTTTCAAGTTTGTATTGAATTCAGGGTAGAGTGGCTGTTGGTTCGGACGCGGACTTGGTGATGTGGGACTTCGAGACGGCAAGGACATTGGGCAATGGTGGCGGTGTGGTACACGCTACACCGCTTCTTACAATTTGCGGGGGCAAAATTGCTTTCCGTAACGGAAATCTCTGCAAACCAGATAGCAAAAAATCTGCTGGTAGCGAAAATAACGCTGAAAGTTGCAATTTCGTAGCAATGCCTACTCGCTCACCCTATTTGTTCTCGGCTGTAGAACTCAGAGAAAAGGTACTGATTTGAATACTGTAGATTTATATGTATGTATTCATGGCTTAAAACATTTTCTTTTGGAGAATTTTTCTTTTGTGATATGTAAAGTACTTGACGTCGACCAACTTCATGCTCAAACTTAATTAATTTTTACTGCAAACGTGACTAATTTCAAACAACAAAAAATATTAACAAAAACTTGTAACCTATTTCCTTTAAGTCGGTGACGTAAAGTTCCCAAATCGTCAGTGTCAAGTTGTACTGTTCAGGAAAAATTCCACAAACAATCCAATTCATAACTTCATCTATTGTATTTAAATACAAATTTAGAAACAAAAATGTATTTCAGACATTCAGTCTAGCGCAGCTGTCAATTGCCGCTCGCAAAAAACCGAAAATTTCGACAAGCCTTGGAGTCGACTCTTCTCGTCGCACTTCGCTAGCGAGTTCGTGTGCCAGCGCGGCTACAACCAGTGACGCGGTGACGGCCCAGGAGAGAAAGCCATCCAGTGCATCTGTGGGACATAACGTGAACACAAATAATCGTCCCACCACAACTGGCTCAAGAAACCGAAGTGCGTTCTTATCGTCTGCGATATTTCCATGCATATACATATATGAAATAACTTTTAGATGTACAGTCTACGAATCCTCCTAAACGTTCGACAACGAAAGTAATTCAACCACCAGGTGGAAAATCGACAGGATTTTGGTAGAGAATAATCTACAAACACCTCAAAAGTATTCACTGTGCTGGTCATGCATTAATATCAGACATTTGTAGATTGTAAACGTTTGCGCCAGGGTTGGGCGTTAATAAAAATTTCAAATTCGGAATTCCGAGGCTCAAAAACGACCGGAATTCGGAATTAAAAAAAGTTTCAATTGTGTCTTTTTTTGCTTACACAATTTTTATAATAAAAGGCGTGGAAAACAATTCATGTATATGTATGTATTGGAAATTGGAAATGTAATGTAAAAACAATAATTTCTGAAAAATTTCATAGCTTTACTTTTTGGAAAAAGAATTTCGACTCAAAATAGCGAAAAATTCGAAATTCAAAAAACAATTCGGCGACGCTTAAAATGATTGAAATTTCGAAATTTGCAATTCCGCCCAACCCTGGTGGTTTGCATTAATTGCAAACGTAATAGGGCTTTAACACTAGACAAGTAGCAATTCGCAAATGTCGTTAACGAGTTCAGTCATTAATTTATTAAAACTTTGAAATTTTAAATCGTAAACTTTCGGCATGCATAAAAAATATTAAACATAAATGGCCTAAAATAATCAAAGAATAGAATAAATTAACGGAACAGAATAAATTAACGGACTCAATTTTTTGTTACATGACCTGGCAAGTTATAATGGAACAAGTTCTGAAGCTCTTTTCACATACAGAAAAATTAATAAACAAAATAAAGCAAATCAAATTGAGAAATTGAAGAAGTTTAGCTAAAATGGACGAAACTAAAATGGATGAAAGTAATATTTATTAGTTAATTTGAATAAAATGTCGGAGAAACTAAAATGAATGAATAAAAGCAAAACAACTTTAACTACAGTATGGCAAGAAATTTAACTTTTTTGTGAAACTATTTTTGTGCATTACGTTTTGAGCATGCATTCTGCCTGAGATTTCAGCCAATTCGACCCAGATCGCAAGGCATTATTTAAAAATTAGAATGACAATGATTTTTTACTTTACCCTTTTCAGTCTCTACGTGGTGAATAATATATTTTTATTGTGTAAAATGATTTTCACTAAAAAAATTTCAAATTTTTTAATTTTAGAAATTTACGTAAAAGTAAGATTCAGAAAAACACCAATTTTATACCAAAAATAACAAGGCAAATTTATTTGTAAGGAACTCATTGCTTTTGAATCCAACACCCTAAAAATCTTACCTTTGATAACTAAAACAATTACAGTACACCTCGGTTGCCGGTTGAAAAAGTGTGTAAATTACACAAAATAAATATGACATTATTTTATCACATCAATAGGAAATGAGAAACAAATTCTTATCGATTGTTAAAATTCATATCGAATCCTTTCAGAAAATAAAATAAATCTGTCATCAGAAAATTCAATTTATTGCGAAATGTTTTTCATCGTTACAGTGCACTGAAGAGGTTGAAGAAGTGGTTCTGTTTCGCTTGCAAATCGTTGATTGTTGCTGAACAATTCCACCCGGCCTAATCTCATCTCCATCCATAATTTGATTTCCATTATTATCGTCCAAATTTACGTTACGTTTTGCATCCTTTCGAATTTGAAAGAATCCGCTTTTTAAATAACGACCAGTCTTAACCGCTTCTCCCGAACTCATCTAAATAAATTTGAACATTTTTAATATTGAACTATTTAGGAACAAAATTCAACATAAAAACTGCCAAAAAAATTATAACATATTCTCATCACGGCGACCGCACAAGTCCGAAATCACAAATGTACAAATCACGCTTGTCCGAAAAAAATCACAAATGTCCAAATCACAAGTGTCCGCAAATGATAAATATGTAGAATAAGTTTAGTAGAAAAAGTTTTGAATTTTATATTGAAACATTTAGTATTATAAAAAAGATTCGAGGGGACTCAAAAGACACAGGCTAAGCTCAATTCCCTATTACGAAACTTGCCTGCTGGCCGAAGGCTCAGGCTCCACACGTGACTCTCCTAAGGCTTAGGCTTCGCGTACTACTAGACTTTGTTTGAGCAATTATATGTCCACGGCGCAAATTTCTTACCCCCTCCCCCACTTGACTTATTTTAATTTAAAATGTTGAAACCATTAATAAAAATACTCACACGTGAAAATAAATTCGGCGAGTTGTCTTTCGGCAAACTGTGTATCGGCGAAGCTAACTAAGGGGACACCAAAAATTTCTTTTTCAACTGATACGGATTTTTTATAAAAAGTTTCAAAACCTTTTTTTTATTTATTATTTTCGGACACTTATGATTTCGGTCAGTTGTGATTCGGACACTTGTGTGGACACCCTACCCTCATCACGATATTTTTACATAACCATCCACATTTAAATATTTTTTGAAATATAAAACGGAAAATTATATAAAAAGTTAAAAATTAAAAACAATAAATAAGCTTGATACCTTCTCCTTCTTTGCCAATAAAACATTTCCATTACACTTCAAATATGCGTGATAGAAAAAGTTGCAGAACAGTAGAAGGTATGTAAAGTAGATAGTAAAAGAGAAGTACAAATTTGTAAACGTCTGTTGGCAGGCGCCGCCAGATCGCTTAATAAAATAAATGTAAACCCCGAGGCACACACCCACAATCATTTGCGCAATTTGTAGAAAGGTGATCAGCATTGCCGCAAATTTCGGAACACGAACGCGAACTGCTCGTAGCGCGTAGTAGGTGTACATGAGCGAGTGGACGGCGTAGTTCATAAAGATAAACCAGCGGCCGGACGCCGTGTGGTCCTTGAAAGCGTGCCAGGTGTAGACGAGTACAGTGATGTGGTGGTACCAATGAAGGAAGATTAGTGGCCGCTTTCGAAGTACGATGAATCCCGTATCAACCAATTCGAACACCTGAGAAGCAATTCCTCAACCAATAACAAATTATAATAAATTGAAGTGGTGATAATTTTTAAAGAGTACATATTAGAGCCTTTTGACAAATGAGTACATATTAGAGCCTTTTGACAAATGAAATCCTATTCAAAAATACAAGAAAGAAATTTCACGAAAGAATTTTTTTAAATATGTCTAAATTCAAACTTTTGACATTGCAAACTTCTCAGTCCAATAGCCTGTCACACCCTGCGCATAAGACGCCGTACATATTGAATATAAAAACGAATTTGAATTAATTGACCAAAACATTTCCGGTGCCATTCTCATTGTGCCCACAAAAGAAAATATTGCTAAACCGATATTCCAACAAACAAGAGCGTTATTTAGTGATAACGCTTTCCGAGATTCCATGAACTAAAATAAATAAAATAACATATCAAAATAATTTACAATAAACGATATATGTATGTATAAAATTTGCAATATTTTACTGAAAAAAATTTGCATTAGCAATCAGCGGTGTTTCAAAAAAAATTTCACGAGATAATCGAACAAAATCTAATGAAGGATTGAAAGGGAAGTTGCAAATTTTATATTTTGTATGAAAACAAAGAGTTAACTGGCTACGGTGTAAGCTGGCTGGCTACGTGTTTTGGCACAATAAATGTATTGTGGATCTCTTTGAGCATAAATTTTCGGTGCTATGTCATCTCCTAAAAAACCTCAGTGCGTCATCTCCTAAAAAAACTCAAATTTTTAAAGTTACTTTAAAAAATTTTGCATTTATTTTAAATTTTAAGAAATTTTTATGCATCCGAAAGCT
>SAUE01000002.1:368306-385515 GCA_009724625.1 Deladenus siricidicola | reverse complement strand
GCTAGCAGTGGTGTTGACGATTTTGATCTCAGCGACATATATATGCCGGCAGGCCCGGGAAAACCAAGAACGACAATATTCATGCACTCCTGACAAAGATCGTCTCGGGAACTTTCCGATAAGATTGACATTGTCTATGAGGCAGTTTTCAACCATTCGCACCAAATCGGAAAAATTCAAAGTTAGAAAATGTGTCACACCTGCTGCTGGAATCCAGCCAAAGTCAACGTTTGAACATCGATACGCGATAGCAGAAAAAAGGTTGTTGGAAAAAGGTCATCGATAATAATGAAAATCATTTTGGTTGATTAAGGTTGTTTTGTTAAAAAGTTATTCCCCGACTAAATAAATTAACAAAAACTCCAAATTAAAATTCATATTTGGAATTTTACAGTAGCTTTTCAAAAATTTGAGGCACCTGAGGTTTTTTAGGAGATGACCTCGCACGTAAATTTTCTTATTTTTTGTAAGTGTAAAATATACTGTACAATGTAAAAATTCCCTTTAGCAATATTTAAAACCTTTTTTCAATTTAAATTAATATTTCATTTTAATCTTACCTTTTTACCAAAGTATATGGCAATTACGTAGACCGCAGAAATAGTGAAAGAATGAATCCAATACTGTTGCATCCATTCCGTCGATTCCTTAGCGTTAAACGTTTTTTCCAAAGGAAAAGTGTACGAATAATTATCGAGATCATATTTCGGCGAATATTCGTATTGCGCCATCACACACACAACCCGTTCCTCTATTAGAAATTAAAACCCATAAATTCTAAGCATTTATGAGCTTAAAACTATTCATCACAATCAATCCAAAAACCTTTTTTCTATGTTGTATTTTGGCCGTTTAATCATTGAAAATGTAAAAAATACCAAACAAAGTTGAATAACAAAATTAAAAAAAGAAAAATTTGGCAAACAGTAAAATATGTACGTATTTCAATAAATCTATGTAGAAAGCTTGTTCCTCCAAAAAAGAAAAAAATAACAAAAACAAGAAATAACACAAACAACCAGGCAAAAATGATAACAAAACGAGATGTACAAAATCTAAGTTTTCAAATTTCAACAAAAATAGAAAGTCGCTTTTTCCACACCTTTCTCGAGCATAATTTCGTCGCATTCGCTTACAAAAGTGAAATGCGTCAGCGCATTTCTTTCCCAACACTCAGCACAGTTTTCGGTGGTGGACACAGCTCTAATAATATATCTTTCATGGCTGCACCCAAGTTTTTTTTAATTTCCGTACACATAATTTTCGTAAAAAGCATATTTAAAAAGAGAAATGACCATATACGTATGTATGTATGTATGTATGTACACACGTGTATATAAAAAGAAAAAATATTGACGCACTATTGCGCATTAAAGGTTCAAACAATATATACATAATAATTCAAACTGAAGTACCATATGTATTCAGTACGCATGTTTAACTGAAATAACAATAATAAACAAACATCTTCAAACTCAAAAAATGAATCATTCAAAACAAATACAAAAATTTGAGCTACAAATTCGGCCGTTGTTTTTCATTAATTCACAAAAAATCAACGGCTTTACAATTAAAAAACGAAAAACAGAAAACTGACATTTCCAATAAAAATAGCAAAATAAAGGCGAAATAGCAGAAAATTATATTTTATGAAACAATATGAAATTTTTGAAAACAAAAAACTATCAAATCATTGGAAAACCCAATTTATTGAACATATGTAGTAGAAACTTTTAACATGATGTACATATTACTTCAAACTACATGCTAATTTTATTGATACTCAATTACTACTAAAGTTTTGATGGCTGGTCATCTTGTATGAAAAGCTGAACAAACATTTACCTTGACCATCAACATCAATGACCATCAATAAGCTCAGTGTGACGTCAAAGTCAACCAATCACATCAGAAGAGGGTCACTTATTTTTGCCTGGCTATGAGAACACTGCATCCGACTACGACAACGGACCATACCATTGCGGAATTTAGCGGATTTCGCCGTTATCTCTCTCTCTCTCACTGTGTGTGTGTGTGTGTGTGTGTGTGTGTGTGTGTGTGTGTGTGTGTGTGTGTGTGTGTGAGAAATTCTGCATTTTGCTGGTTTCACACATATCATGGCTCGGAATCTTAGCATGACGTTCTTCGAAAAGCCGTCACTTGACAGCCTATATATCACTAAAAAATTGATTATAAATTGAAAGTTAAATTATTTTTAAGTAGCTCTGGAAGAGTTTCTCATAAAAGATGTGTTTTTTGTTTGTTTTTTTGTAAACTACACATAACAAAGAGAATACCTAATGTGCACAAAAGATGAAATTCAAAAAAGCACTAAATTACGTAACTCTTTTAGAATCTTTTGGAAAATTTATTGAGCGAAAAAGGTTTTCGTTCGATAAATTTTTTTGGGCTCAACTGCCTGTGTCACATGTGATATGTATGCTTGAAAAAGTGTAGGAATGCAGCTAAAGTAATGGAAAAAACTAAAGTAAAAAATCTAACCTCCAATTTGGAAATCTATTTTTGAAGAAATCCACCTCAAAAAATATCAAATGCACTTTATAATTTGTTTTTTATATTTTGCTTTTCCATTTTCCTTTTTTTGTCTTTATTTTATACACTAATTGGACTAATATTTTTATAAAAATCATAAAAACTTTTTTTTGAAAAATCAACATTTGCACTCGACGTTTGCAGTTTTACGTCGTTTTGCAAAAAGTTCATTTTTAAATAATAATTTTGCCGCAATAATTTTTTCAAATTTATAATTCTGCTATTTTTGTTTTCAAAGATGTTTATAAAATATTTTTTTCAACTTTTGCTTTGCCACACTAATTGTATAAAACCCACACAGTTTTTATCGCCCAAATGCACAAAACTGAAGTTGTTTTTGACAGGTTATTGCCAAATTAAGAGAATAAAAAAGTAAAAAATCGGCGGAGCTGAATTGAGATTTAGCGGATACCAGGTGAAAAACTGACTTTCCTTCTCAACATTCTCTCGCTATTGTGCGGTGTTTCACCAACAGCGCACTAGTGCTATGAAACTTTGTAAATTATCATATTCAAAAAGACATGTTTCTTTTACAGTATTTTTTACCAATTTTTCAGAAGTTTGATTGATAATGACGAAATGTGACGTCTTCGATACAATTAAAAAATTGCACGATCTGGAGCTATTCGATGATTTGCTTTTTTACGTGGAACTCAGTCTTTCCGATAACAAGCTATCAGAGTATTTCAGGGTAGATGAACAAGCTTATATATTTATGTGCATTGCTGATTCATACTATCAAACTACGAATTTTTATCAATGTGAAAAGGTGAGATTAGAATTATTTAACATACACATATACAAAAATTTTATGTATGTAAAAATATAGCTATGATAGAAGACAAATATAGCTGTACCAAGAGTTCAAAACTCGTGATAAAATCTAATTTTTTTACTTTAGTGGTTTGACCGAGCTATAAAGGTGTTGGCTGTGATAAAACGACAAAATGCGGATAATCAGTTTGAAGATGTATGTTTATACATATTTTGTATATTGTACATTTTGATATAAATGAAAATAATTTGTTTAGGTTGTGAATGTTGCTGAAATCAGATATCGATTGCACAAATGTTTGTTGAAAGAACGAAAGGTGGAAGATGCATTGAAATGTTTGGAGACTATACCTAAAGCTGAATGTACACCAAGAATACAGTATGCAATCGTGAAGCTGAACTTGAGATATCGAAAATCAGCAAAGTTGTCAGCACCTTTCAGCGGAAAAATTGTCACAAATTTACGGTACGTACAAAATAAAAAAACAAGTCAATTGTGTTTAAGATTTAATTTTTTGAAAGCAATAATCTAATATAAAGAATAAAAAATCGAAAATTTTTACATGAAGAAATATTAATTCGTAAAGTTAGCAAAATTTTGCATGTCTATTTTAGGTTTGAATTTTAATACTTTTTTCTTTAAAGCAGTATCCTGGAACAAGTGCCAGAAGCATTTTTATGTCGATCCGTTTTGACGCTGTCTGCCGTTGGCAAATCGGATGATTTTGAGCCGATCCCCAAGAAGATGGATCACGAAATGACAGCTTGGTTAATGGCTAAACAGGCAGAATCGAAGCGAAACTTTCCACTTGCCCTCGAACATCTTGTAAAAGCTGCTTACTCCTCCAATTTCAAGTAAATTTATGAAATCGTTTTAGAAAGAACCTCAAATTTTGGTCCACCTGGATTTGGAGATTTTTTATTTTCTTGTGAAATTTCTTTCCGATTTCTTAAGATTTTACTAGATCGCAGAAAAACTTAACAATTGACATGTATAAAAAAGTATAAAAAAGCTGAATTTTCGTTCAATATAAATATGGGTCTACTTCCAAATTCATTTTAATTTTTTGCTCGAACGATTTTATTTTGCTCGAAATATTAAAAATAATTTGAAAATAAAAATTCAATTTAAAATCAAACTTTTCTATAATATTAGTTATGTTTTATATCGAAATAAAAATTGGCCCGACAAAACTCGATCCTAAGTTTTCACCTTCCATTATAAAATGAGAATAGAGTAGACGAAAAGAAGTTTTTACGTATTTTTTGCTTGAATAAACGCTCATTTTTAGAATTATATCGGAAATGGCCCATTATTATCGGACACTTGGGGACAGAAAAAAAGCATTAGATTTTTACGAAAAAGCCCATTCAATAAATCGAAGCCATCCGTACGGTATGGATTCGTATGCTGCTCTTCTTTCTCAGGTAAAAACTAATTCTCATACAAACTTACCTACACATGTACAATCAAAAGTATTTCAAAAAATTTAAGGCAAAAATGGAGCGCGAATTGGAGGTTTTGGCTGAGAGTGTAATGAGCTCTAACCCACGGGCCTCGGAATCTTATGTTACTTTTGGATATTTGGCGCGACTTCAACATCGTCCGAAAGAGTTGGTTGCACAATTTGCACAGCGCGCTTTCACGTTAGCCACGGACGGACGCCAAAAAGCTGAGGCACTTTTGTTAAAAGGTCTCCTCTATATGGACGCTAAAAAATTCAAGGAATGCGATTTTTGTTTGCACGAAGCTCTATCGAATGACAATACAAACGTTGACGTTTACGATTCTCATATTCGATCATTAATGTTGCAGGTATCGTGACTGTTAAACGATAATAAATAGTGCTTTATACTTACATACACGGTATTGCAAATTAATTTTTCAAGTATGTGGTCTTTAGAAGCGATCGACCGATGCACACCGCATCGCCAAGAGTGCGCTAGAATTCTTGGGCGAGAATAATCAGCGCGCTCAATTCTTGATTACATTTCTTTTATCGGAAGATCCGAGTGCTGGTATCGAAGCCATTAATCGTTTAGAAAATATTGTTGATAAAGCTCCGTTCATAACGGACGCTTTGTATTTGTTGACTCGGCTTTATGAGAAGCATCAACTATATGAGCAAGGCATCAAACTACTCAAAAAATTCACTAACAAAGTATTTTTGTATTGCTTAATTTTTATATTAGATTTTGCATTAACGTTTGCATTAAGATATGTGTAGATAGGTTCATTAAAACGTTCATGAAACTTATTCAAGGATATCGACGTAAAAATGTATGTTCTGTAAACAGTCAATTAAAATTAAGGTACATAGTGATGCATATATCCATCGAATTTTGGGAGATTTTTTGGCAAAGACAAATCGTCCCGATTTGGCTTGTTCTGAATATCAACTCGCACTTAATTCTACCGTACCTGATTCGAATGCATCGGCTGCAATAAGTGCAATGCACTCGGCGGTTACCGGAATGGCTACGCCGGACGTTCCTTCATCCGGCGCTAGCAGTACCGTATTCAGCAATCGCGGTCCGCCACCACCAGTCGCTCCAGTACGAATGCGACGCATTGCACAACCCTATCACGCGCGACGAAATGTTGTGTCCATGAGCACAATACCTGGCGCGAACACACAATGTATACTTTTCGGTTTAATTTGAAATTTTCAGACATAAAAGCTTCCAAATTTTAGCATCAGAAGCGGATTCGTTGGAGTTTATTCGCCTTTCACCACCGTTTTTCAACGAAGGCGCAGATGTAACAGAAGAATGGGGTGAGAGCGCAACTGCGTTGTCTAGCAATGAAGGCAGCAGTAGCCAACACAGCCCTTCGATCGGCGGTCGGTTAGATACATCTGTCATTGGTGTAACCACACGAGCCGGTCGACGTAATAACAGCAGCATTCTTTCCACTGCATCCTCGATTAGTTCTTCGGCAATAGCCACTGTTATGAATATTCCGCGCGGAAGTGGTAGTAACAATAATGCATCATCGCCGGGAAGAGGGTCTCTCTCTAGTGCAATTGTGGAGACAGCGACGGAACGCGATATACGTATACATAGAAGAACGGTACAATCTGTGCGCGAACAAGTTGAACTTTTGAGGAGTGGACAGCGGGATCCGGCTCTTTTTGGGGGACGCCAACGCCAGGCCCAGCGGCAACAGTCACGCTCCTCACATCAGCCAGATCGAAACGTTCAATTACGGAATCAACTTTCGGGCAATCCGGAGGTTGCTCCGTCAAATGTTCGCAGTGAATCTGTAGATGTTGTTGAGGAAGATATTGGTCTCGAAGAAGATGAAAGTGTGGAATTGGATGAAGACGGCGGATTTTATGTGCAAATGGGTGATGAGCAGCCTTCAATGAGCATAGAGGAAGATCAGTCTGCAAATGGTAACGAAGTGGAAATGAGTGAGGACGATGAACAGGGCGATGTCAGCCCCACGGAGAGAATTCTCATCTAACAATCACTTTATTTAGCAAACGTTTTAATTTTTTTAATTAAGTTAATTTCTTTTAAATTTTTTATTGATCATGTTTACAATATTTATTTAAATACTTTCGCGACATACAGTTCATAAAATTTTTGACGGTACAATCAAAGAGAAAGATAATAAAAACTAATTTTTATTGAAAAATAGCTTAATGGCGATGAAACGCACGCAATACTACTTATTTATCGTAATAATAAAAGTGGCACATGCAAAAATTCAGGAACTCAAATGAAATAAATGGAATATTCGAAGAGATCTTAACATTGTGAGCTAACTGTAAGCAAGTTAAACGATGAATAATGCCAAGATCAGCGCAATAAGCAAACCGAAGCAAGCCAAGGCTACAATTGCCCATAAAATCTGCGCCACACCGCCGCAACAAAATTGTGCACATGTTCCTCGCGATTTTTTCAAGTCCGCCTCCATCTTTTTCTTTTCCAACTAAAATAAACGTTATACAAATTTGCATATTTACATGTTATTTTTTTAAATTTCACACATCTCTTTTATTCTTATATACTTTTCTGATATTCTTTCGAAATTATGTCGAAATTATGTTATTTTCAATAGATTTTCACATCATCTGGCTTAGTTACCTTCATTGCTTTAAGAAATGTTTCGAAGTCGGGTGCTTGTGGTTGATATGCATTCCCGAAATAAAGTGGTGGTGGTGGTGGTGGTGGTGGAATCATATATGGCGGGCACCAAAATGGGTTTGGCTGTTGGAAGGACGGCGAATTTATCGGGATAAAATCATTTTGGATGGATACTTGCTGCTGATAGTAAGGATTGTATAAAGCGATTGCGCTGTTACAGTTTTGTACGACCACATCACGCTGGCTTAAGTTTGAGCAGCTTCGACTAAAAATATGTTTATGCATTCAATGTTAATATTTTCAAGACTTGATTAATTCTATTAGCGTATCCAAAAAGTTTTCATGTTTTACTGTTCATTAATCTTACACTTCCAATAGATCATTTCACACGTTAGCTATTATATTCGATCTTTTTGTTAACACGATAAAAAAAATTCCGCGTTGAAGTAATTGACGCGCCGTCTGGTCGAAGACGTTCATCGCGTATTTTGTGAAGCGGCGGTAATAGGCTACACGGTGTACGACGTCTCAACCTGTTTTTGTCTGTTTTTGTCAGATTAGCCTGTCGTATCCTGTTGAATTCAAACCCAAGCCGTAGTGATCCTCATCTCAGAAGTTGAAAGTTTGCTGGCACTCGGTACAATCGGGCAAAATAGACCTCATAGTTAATGGTTTAGCTTCCAATCAACCACTCCAGGCTTTTTCTGGTGTGATTCCGTATGCCGACCGCACCGGCTTGTCGATTGTCGTAGACTACCAAGGGCCTCCGAAAAACCTTTCAACTCGCATTGTACAGTGAATGTCGAATAGGAAATTTTTTACACATAAAGTTCCAACAGAAAAAAATTTTAGAACACCCTAATATTTATACTCTAATGTTGTATTAATTTCATATTGTATTTATTCATTGAGATATAAATACATAAATAAAACATTAAACATTTTTGAGATATTATTCAAACTTTGGTTTAATCTTTAAGAAATTTTTTATTTTTAGCGTGTGGGTTAATTCACTTTCGTTTCAATGAGATAATTTTTATTATTTCGATTAATTGATCAACACTTCAAATAAATTGATGAGAAATTGCGCCGATCAACCATACTAAATTTTTGCAGAGTAATCCTTTTAATTGTTGAAGAAATAAATCGTGAATTCCAAAATTGATTTTCGTATTTTACATATCAACTCATATAAAAATAAAAATCCATGAAATTGAAAATATGACAACACGAAAATATCATATCCCACAAGTTTAATTACACTTGTAGTTTTTGTACTTACATTTTTATGTATGATAAAAACCTCTACAGACTAAAAAGCTGCATAATGGATGTAGCATTAGTTAAGATTGTAACAACCTTCAAATTATTACACTTAAAATGTATATTTAAATTAGAAAAAATTATCTATGTGTGTGCATTGTTCTTAGATTTTTTAGAAATGTATTTTTTAGAGGGACTGCACAACATTTTCGAATTGCATACCTGCTGCGTATTGACTGCCTGTCAAACTGGGATGGATTAAACTGCGAAGGCGTTCCATTGATCGCCTTTCGTCTATTTGCAGTTGATGTTTCATGACTTGTATGAGATGTCGGCGAACTACCACCCTCTTGGAATGATAGCTGATGTTTATAGCGTACATGTTCATTCAATTGATTCTAAGTTAAAAATATATAACTGAAGAGGCACTGTTATCCAAGGCTTCCGGACAATAATAGCGTTAAAATTTAATTTCCTTTCCAAATTCTTGTAAATAATCTTGTAATCTTAAAGCAATGAGTTGTGACTTCTTATATAGTAACTATAATACCACTGATTGCGTGATAGAGGGTTCGCGTGAAAGACCAGAATGTATTTTGGTCTTAGGTGTAGTGTGCTGTTCTTCTGATGTCATGCCTGTGCTACAGTTTAAACGAGTCGCCAGCTGGAAAAAATGGAAATGGTCAAAATACAATTTAAACAATAAACGTTATCCAAAACGATTAAAAAATTATTTAAGAAATCTTTCATTTCTTTCAAATGAAGATATCAGAGAATCAAAATCACGAAAAATGCGCGCAATTTCCTTTATTTGCTTGTCATCCGAGTAACATGAATTGATCATTTGCGGGCTGCTAATCGGGATACTTTCACCATACATATATCCAAATCATACGTTTGCATGTATGTATGTTTAAAATCAAATATACAAAACAATAAGAAAGTTTAAAAAAGTTTATTTGTTTACTTTTGTGCAAGATACATATTTTAATATGAGCTAATGAAAGAGGTACTGAACTTGAAAACATTAAATTTATTAAACAAAGAAATGATAACATATAGAATTTTTTTCGCATCTTTATCCTGCTGTGAATAACAATAGGTACCAATTTCGTCAAATTGCTTATCTCAAATTATTCTTCCTGTTATCTCAAAATATTTAAAAAAGTGAATGTATACAAACTTTCCCTTTCCTACGTGGTAGTGGATAAAGCCTAGATTAACAAAACCACCTCCCATATTTTCGATTTTTTTAAATATGTAGTCCATTTTCCCACTATTTCTGAATATGACATTTATTTTGCAGGAAATGTTAAAAAAGGTGGACTGTTTGAAGTTCAAAAAATGACGGAAAGTGTAATTTTCGAAGATCTGATTAACCGAAAATATGATCATTGTCGAGATCAATACCATATTGGGCGTAGAACTGGTGTAGAAAACAACATTGTGTCCGGCATGTCATGTTTTCTAAATGATTTTTTCTAGACTTATAAGATAATTCCAGTTTGCTTTGTGTAGAAAATCGTGTATAAAAATTTCATTTTGTAAGACTCAAAGGGTATTTTTGCTGGCAACTCAAGCACCTTCTCTATTTCCCACCCTTGACATGGAACAAAATTCACAAAAATCCAAAATTGAATTTTCAGAAACCCATTTTTATATAATGATTAAACTAGGCAATTTCTTAAACATAATTTTTATCAAATAATGTTCAATAACAACTTCAATAAATTACTATTGGAAAAATTATTTTTGCTTCTTTTTTGTGGTCTTTTGCTCCTCGTCGATTGGTGCCGGCTTTACGAACGGAATTTCGTCGCGATATTTCTCCGGCAAAAATTCTTTTAAAACTTTCGGTACTTTGATCCCGCTGTCCGTCTGATAATTCTCCAAAATAGCGCATAAAACTCTCGTAGTGGCACACATTGTTGCATTGAGCATGTGCACGTAATTTACCTGAATTTATCCGTTAAAAAAGCTAAATTCTTCATTAAATATTTTTATAGTCAAGAGCTCGTCGAAAGCGCTCGGAAAACCGACTCAGTTCTGTCGCCCGACCAAAACTGAGCGAATTATGGCGCTTTTTTGAATTATGACACAATTTTAGGATATTTATCTTCTGGTTGGGAGCGCAAAAATTTTGTATTTGGAAATGGGTTGGGGACAGACATAAAACGAACTTCTCCGCCGAGTTTCTTCGTTTGTCCGTAACGAACTTGAAGTCGTCTTGCTTGATAATCCAAACAATTGGAGCAGGAAACCAATTCTCTAAACGCGGCACTGCCCGGGAACCACGCCTCCAAATCCAATTTTTTCGCAGCTGCATTATTGAGTTCGCCGGAGACAATATTCACAACCTGATACGGAATTCCAAGCATTTGATAATATTCCTCCGCGTTACCAATCATCTGAAAAAATAAATGAGCACTTCAAAATCGAAGTAGTTATGAGAATTTTCTATATTGCTACCCCAATGCAATATTTTATGCCAAAAAATACTAAAAATAAAATAGAGAATGAAAATTCATAGTATTTCATAGTTACGAGAAAAATAGAGCTTCAAAGAAACCTCGTCGAACATCTGCCAAGAAATGTTGTCGAATGGCGAACAGAGCACAAACTGTTCCACCTTCTCGAATTGATGGACGCGAAAGATTCCGCGAGTATCACGGCCATGGCTTCCGACCTCTTGGCGGAAACAGGTGGAGAGTCCGGCGTACTTTATGGGAAAGTCGGCAGTGTTGAGCCATTCGCCGCGATGGAAGGCAGCGATCGGTTGTTCGGAGGTGGCAATCAAATATTTCTCGTCAACGCTATCGTCGCCTGCCACCTCAGAGCCTTTGGAGCTAACCTGAAGCAAACAAATGGCATTTAGCATAAGATAAAATTCATGCAAAATAGGGGAAATATATACGGCCACGTAAATAAATAAAAGCTAACATCATCTTAGCAAGTAGTAGAGTACGACTGGCTCAAATCCAAAAAATTTTTCTTTGCAATTTTTCTCAAAACAATTAAAAAAACTTTTTTAATTCATGGAATCATCTTCAAAAAATATAAAATTTTGTGAAACAGCAAAAATCTAAAAAATGCTAAATTTTTTTCAAAGATATGCTTCAACGCTGCATAATTATGTTTAGTCATCAAGTAAAAATAAAAATTATAACTAACTTTTTGAAGAAAAAAATAAAAATTTATTCTTTTCGAAATTAAAAAAATAAACATCCAAAAAATCAAATGCCAAGAATTTCTAACCTTGTAAAGCTCATCGTCAAATTGGCTAAGTTGTGCGACCTCCTGCATTACATCCTTGCACATAAAAAACGGCGTATATAAAGGCACAAAGTCCTTCGCACTCAGTGTTCTCAGCGCTAAGCTAACGACCGCCTGTTCCAAAAACACTAGTGGACCTTTGAGGAAAAATCCACGACCGCCTGCGACCTTAGTACCACGTTCCCCGTCGAAACCGTCCACCATCACCACTAAGTCCACCTAAAATTTTAGGAGGTTTTTACATCAAAATTGCCAAATAAAAGTTTTAGAATCGTTGCTAAAGATCAATCATCACTTAAAAACATTCATTAATTGAACAAATAGAGTTCACTCAATCACGTTCATATATAATTTTTAATGGTGCAATTTTGTGTAGTCCGTCTCGGCTGAAAGTATGCATAAAAAATTCTTACATGAGAATATTTCTTTTTGGTAGTAATATCGCCGAAAGTCCTCTCGACCACGTTATTGGCTTCATCGTTGCTCACCGGCACACTGTCATGAATCAAATTGCCAATTTGAGCCAATTTTGAGTCTCGCTCGATCTTCAATTTTTCTTCGGTAGCATTAGCTTGCTCAATGCGCTGGTCGAGGGTTTTTTGTAGCGCCTTCAGAGCGCAAATGCTGGATGCCTGGAAAAATTAGGATAAAAAATTACAAAACGTGGTAAATAAATCGTTGAATATTGCCGAAAAATGTCTACGATTTAAGAAGAAATAATAAAAATTAAACTTCTTCGAAAAATACATAATGATGTCGATTTCGTCCATTATAAAAATAAAACAAACCCGAAAATCGTCTATTTTAAGATATTCGAGCCTTTCCATAACATCCTCCGGAACTCGATCATCATCGGTTCCCTTGGCTTCCTTATTCTAAATAGCAAGAAATACACATCAAACATGTGCACAAAATCATGACAAACAAACCTTCATTTTTTCGCCAACCGCCTTACTACACGCATTCTTGACTCGATTATAATTTTCCTTTTTAAAATTTTCTAAAATAATTCATTTTGAATAACTTTTTAGTGTTAGTCGTGATAAAAATAAAACCTCACCATCACGCAAATACATAAAGAAAGAGGAATGCTTAATTTTTCCAGTTAGGAACTATTGTTGCTTAGACCCCTCCCCTCTTCCCCCAACTATAGAATTTTTTTCGGTCAAAAAATATCAATTTTTCTTTTGAAAATAGCGTTTAGTAGGTAGTTTGACGCGCTTATTCCAAATCTAATTTTCAAAAATTGACGAAACTCGCATAAGTCTCAGGCTTAGGCTCCGTATTCTAGGAGATAGGACTGTTAAACTCAAAATTAAAAATGAACCTTTACGCCACTTCTCGTCGAACTCGATCACCTGATCAACCAATAAAACATCTTTATAGCGCTTTCGTTGGGAGTCACGAATCAGATCAGGATTGCCACCCTTATCCACACGGAATAGGTCGTGATCCAGAACCATAGTAAAATTCCAACCAATTAACTAAACACCAGCAATTATTTATTGAACGAAGCAAATATTTTTTTTAATTTTGTCATGCATTTTGTAAATAAAAACTTAAATATGTAGAAACGTGAAAATCGAATTAAAAAGTATTAATTTAACAAATAAAATTTTCCAGGAAAGATGATGTAAATTTTCTTTAGGATTACTGAAGGGACGGAAGTAATAACGATTTAAAAATAAATTGTTTTTCGACGACTGATTGAACAACGAAAAGATGCATTTGAAAATCTTCAGCAAATCTTCAGCAAAAGGCGCCACCAGAACAGTAAATTTTGAGGCATAACCGGGAAAAATTGGACCGAAAACACGGACTCTGGGCTTATAATTAATCTGAAATCGATTTTTGATCCCCCCAGAAAATTAAGTCCATTTATTTTCAAATTTGGGACGAAAAAAGTTTCTCAATTTTGTTTTTCAAAAATATGGAATCTTTGTTATAAAAAGCAAGGTGAATTCGATTTTTTTGAGTTTTCGACTCATTTGCAGCCAAAAAAAAGGCTGAGATTAATCGTTTTTGAATCATTATAATCGTTTCCACATTCCAGTAAATGACAGGGAAGTAAATTTTCATTCTACTTTATTTATTTATTTTATTTACGCAAAAGTTACGCGTCTATAAATGAGTAACAGCTTGATTATAGCAACTTAAACAAATTAAACAAATTGAATAATTATCTAGCAATATTGACTAAAAATTGATCAAGATTAATTTTAGCTAGTCTATTTTTAAACAGTTTGCCCNCAATTATTTTTCTTGCCTAGATAAAGTACTGAACATTTTTGAGTAGCTATAGTTAATCCATTATCTAAACACCAAGCTGATAATTTGTTAATGACGGCTTGTAGATGATTTGTATCATCTTGTTCTTTATAGATAATGTAAGCTTTTAAATCGTCAGCAAAAAACTTTAGTTTAATGTTTTGTATTGAACACTTTGTAGGCAAATCAGAGATATAAAAGAGAAAAAGAAGAGGTCCGAGAACCGATCCTTGAGGTACACCACTTGTTATTGGATGATAATCAGAAAAGGTGTCATTAATTTTAACTGCAAAGTTTCTATCAGGAATAAAAGCCTTGATCCACCTTAAAATCGGGCCTTTAACACCTGCGCAATCCAATTTTTGAAGGAGTAAGGAATGAACTACTGAATCAAACGCTTTTGAGATATCAAAATAAATTATATCTACGAGATTTCCGTTTTCGATAGCATTGGTCCAGTCATCTAATGATTCAATTAATTGGGTACAAACCGATTTGTTTTTTAAGAGGAAGTTAAGATATTAGGAGATAACTTTGAAAATCAGATAAAGAGCCTTTTTTATGAAGAGGTATAACAAAAGATGTTTTCCATAATTCCGGCAATTTACCGGTCATCATGGAATAACGGAATATGAAAGAAATGGGGTAAGTTAAAGATAGTGCACATTTTTTAAGAATTATATCTGGTATATTATCAGGAGATGTATTATTTTTATTAAGAAGGCCTAATAAATTTTTATAAATATTGTCTTCAGTAATATCGATAAAATTAATTTCAGCCTTTGACACTATAGGAGATTCATAAGACGATTTGACTATTTTATCTGAATTAAAGGTTTTAGCGAAGAAAGATCCAAAAATAATCACTTTATCACTGTCCAAAAACTTATTAATTCCATTTGAATCAATTATAGCCTGTATTTTAATATTTTTAGGCTTTAATTGTGATGAAACATAATTAAAAATCTTTTTAGATGATTTATTTTGGAGGTTTTTTTCCTTATTTCTGAAAAATTTTAACGATTCTCGTTTTAAAGTTTTAGTGATATTATCAAATTTTTCTTGTACCCTAGGATGCTTGATATTTTTCCAAAGCTTTTCTCGATATGCCATTATGTTCCTAATATGTGAAGGCAAATAATTATTATTAATAGGAACTAATGGCACAAATTTTATGGATTCAGAAATAATATTCATGAATATGTAATAAAGTTCATCTAAGTTATTATTAAAGCAATAGAAAATATTTCTCCAATCAATGTTGGCCAATTCCAAATTAAAATTATCGAAATTACATTTAGAAAAACATTTCAAAGTTTTTTTTTGCCGATTAATTTTGTCCGAAAAATTGATCGTAAATTTTATACTGTTATGGTCAGAAAACGAGAAAGGTGCTTTTACTTCTATATTTGAGATCAAATCATTTTGGTCAATATCACAGCAAATTAAATCAACATTTTCAAATAATGGAACAGGAAGTCGGGAAACGCCGTAAGCAGTAGAAATTATTAAAGCAGAACCGCCACCGGTGCGATTTCTGTCTGAACGAAAAATTGAATAGTTTAGATTATTGCATATTAATGTGTAACAATCTTCCCACTTTGCGATATGAGAGGAAGAGTGAGGGCGAAAGACAAGACTGGCGAATTCGTGAAAGTAAACTTAACCTAGGTTTTTTTTTGAACTTGCAGAGCACGCCCCGCTTTAGATTAGACCGGTATAGAGAGAAAGATTTATTTTCAAAAAAGAATAAATTACAGTACAAAACGATTGTTCTGAACTGAGAGCTCTTCTTTAGGAAGATTTTCTTCAGCTTTTATATCGTTATCGCGGCGAACTTATTTTCTTTTCCTCGCTGCTTAAAAAATCAAATCCGAATTCCGAAATTCAGTGTTTCTTTATTTTCTTTGATATTTGATATTTTGCTTGTATTCCTTTTTTTCGGATTTGATTTTTATTTGCATTTTTATTTTTTACATCCGCTTTTTCGCCTTTTGATTTTTTTTGTCAGGCAGTTAGAGAATATAGTTAGAGATTTTTATTTATTAAATTTCTTAAATTTATTTGAATTAATAATATTTTGCAGGCGCTGGTCCTGGACCAGCGTCGTACCTTTACAAATGTATCTGGTATTGATTTTTTCAAATGAAACAGTGAAACCAAAAAGCGCCTGCCTGTTAAAAATGGTGCTAATGGTTAAATTAACACTTTATTTTTTATTTCATGCGTGTGCTCAATAAAAACTTATTTAGTTAATTGGTTGGAATTCTACAACAATGGCTCTTGATCACGACTTATTCCACATGGATAAGGGTGGTAATCCTACTTTGATTTGTGATTCACAGCGAGAATGCCATAAAGATGTTTCATTAGTCGATAAAGTAATCGAAATCGACGAGAAGTGGCGAAAAGGTTTATTTTTAATTTTGCATTCATAAATCGGTCACGTGAAAGTACACGGTGCGGCAATTTTTGCCCTATTAGTTTCGTTGAAATTTGAAAAAGTTATGGAAAGTCATTTTTCAAAAATTATTTTTTTGTTTTGTGTTCCTTGTCTGAGAATTTTTTTGAGAGCAAATAAATTTTACCGCCAGAACTTTTATTTGATGTTTTCTTGTGTTTAGTGTTCTGAAAATGGTTTTAGAGTGTAGTGCTAGCTGATTGGAGGCGCGGAAAACAGTAAATTGAAAAATATAACATCGGAAAATTTAACATTTTTTTCAAAGGGGTTTACTGAACACTTTCTGAATCAATTGGATATTTAACCAGTTCTCCCCAAAACTTACCAAACCGCAAAAGGTATTTAAGGAAAGAATCGGGTTTCGCCGCATCATCCCAAACTAATTTTTTGGCTATTTCTAAGCATATAATGAAAAGATTCGGAAAGATGCAGTGAACTACGTTTTATAATTTCATTCCATCTAATTCCGTGAATACTGAAAGTTAATACATTTTTTGCTTACAACTACAAAAACAAAAGAAT
>SAUE01000002.1:299316-346005 GCA_009724625.1 Deladenus siricidicola | reverse complement strand
ACGCGATTGTGCCAAAGCGTAGGGAAGTAGTGGTCCTTGATTGGCTCATCACATTTATGACCCTGAATGCCACTTCTGCATCGACACTGGCCGGTTGTCGGGTCACATCCGATACCAATTGAACCTCCCACATCGCAGTTACAAGCTGAAAAGCAGAACTGTGACTTCAATCGTTTTTTGAATAATGTTGATGACCCAAACTAATTTTTTTATTAAAATCAGATCGAGAAATAAATATTCGACTGGAATATGACAATATTTCCATCACCTCAACGACCACTTTCTTTCGCTTATACATATATGTTGTTATACTTGTTCAACGTTCATAATTTTTATGGAATTTTGAAAAAAATGCACTTTTTGAATCATGGCGAACGTTGAATGGCTATCTCGTTGTCAGAAAAAAATTTATCAAAAAATCTGAAATTTACAGAATTTCTTAGTGATACGTATATTATGGTAATTTTTGGTAAAATTTCAGCCAAATCGATGGCATTGATTTATTTGTTTTGATAGCATATTGAATTATTTTGGCCAATTAAAAAGTGTTTTAGACAAAAAGGCATACGTTGACATCCGACTTGATTATCGGCTCGTAAATTGAAAAATCCTTCGGCGCAAGTATCGCATTTCAAGCCAGTGGCGTAGATTTTGCAAGGACATTTACCGCTGACAGGATCACACGAGTTTAGCAACGACAACGTTCCCGTCTTATTGCAATTACAGTCGATGCAGCCCTCCTCGTGGTAGGGTTGAAGATCCCAAAACGTCGGCTTGCACTGACTACAAGTTCGACCCATCACATTTTCGCGACACGTGCACAACTCACCCGGCGCCACTTTGTCACAACCCGCAAATTCTGGCACAACACCGCTGGGATGACAATTGCATTCTGTAGAACGAAGTTACATCATTAATGCTGTTTAGCTACAGCATAAAAGCATTTGAAAAATACCTTCACATATAGGAAAATTGTATAATTTTTCCTGGCAACGATCACAGCGTTTTCCTTCAAAGTTCGATTTGCAATAACACTAAAAGTTGTTTAAAATTGTGATAATGTTTTAAAAATCATATAGTAAGCAAAATACGAAAAATGCAATTTTTAAATCATGTGTTGAATCTCCCTAAAACGTACTTGGCCCTCATTATCACAGGTGACGCCTTTGGAGCCAGATCCATGGCACCCGCACTCCAAACAATCGGGATAGTGATAGTATTTAGCCGCGCATCGATCGCATGTACGGCCGGTGAAGTTGGAGTAGCAGGGGCATTCGCCGCTAACGGAATCGCAGCCAAGTGATTTCGAGCCTACCGCATTACACGCGCACTCCTTACAATTCGGGTAACCATAGTAGTTCTCATCGCATACATCACAGCGGCGTCCCGAAAAACCAAGCTTACAAAGACATTGACCGGTGCTTTGGTCGCAAATGTCGTCTTCCGTTCCGGTGGCATCACAGTCGCAATCTGAAGAATAAAACATACAACGAAGAAAAAAGACCACGGTCAAAAACTTATACATACATATATACATAATTAAATTTAATGTTATTGTTCTTACAAGTTGCGACTTACATTCGCACTTCGGGTGATTGAAGTAACCACTCGAGCATTTCTCGCAGCGCAAACCACCGTAGTTGCTCTTACAAACGCATTGCGATGTTTCCGGATTGCATTCCGGATCCATCGAGCCGTTCGTGTCACACTCGCATCCTAAAAATATGAACATAAAAAATAAAATGGAATACAACATTTTAAAAATTCATGAATTTGACAATATCGTTTGGTTCCTTCATCATTCTTTTTATTCAAAATACATGAAATTAAATTACCAACGCATCCGGCGGTGATGTTGGTGAAGCCACCCGCGCAAGTGTCGCAAAATTTACCGGAGTAGCCTTCCTTACACGGACAAACTCCACCAGTTGGCTATAAATGTTTTATGCTTTATTTGTAAAATACGGTACTTCCGCTGCGTCACTACTGCGCTAGAGCGCCCCCAAAAAATTTACTTAAAAAACCCTGGCAAAGGTGCTTGTGGCCCAAAAAAATATACCAAGCACTGCGAATTTTCTGTGCCGTTCACATTGCATTCACACGGTCGACATTCAGGGGCGTGGTAAAAGCCCTCAGCGCACTGATCACAATCTGGTCCCGTGAATTGGGGCAAGCATTCACATTTTCCAGTTTCTGCCTCGCAATTTCCGTTATGTTTTGTCGGATCACAAACGCAAACTGTAATGTCATTATGCCAAAAATGAGAATATGGTAAGATTTTTAATATATTATATATTATACATACATACATGAATTTTTTAAGTGGTAAAATGACATTTTTCCTTTAAAAATTGAGTTTTATTTTAGTTGAGAATAATTCTGAATTTATTCTGAATTTTCGTGCCTTCTCAAAATTTAAGAATGAAAAGTGAAGTTTTCCAGTTCATTTTTCTACATACATAAACAAATAGTTACCTTGACAAACGTCGATATCCTCCATCGGCTTTCCAGCTGGTCGGTAGAAGCCCTTTTTGCACTTATTACAATTTATTCCTTCCGTATTGTGTTGACAGTTCAAACAGCGCCCGCCTCCCGAATAATTGCCATGAATATCGAGACTGAGTCCCTTTTCAGCCAGTTCTTCATCGTAGACACACGTATCCGAGTGTTTGTGACAGTTACACGCTAAAAAACAATTTTTTAGACAAAAATAGCTTATTCTTAAAAAATAAATTCCGTTAAGGACTTGATGTTATCTTTTTATATGCAATAGTACAATGTAACTGCATTAACAAACTTACGTTCGCACTCGAAATGTTGATCAAGGTCATGATTCCTCCGCCATTTTTTCTGAAGAAATCCATCACAACATTGTTCGCATTTATCGCCGCAGGTGTTGTGCTCACACCGACATAACCAAGCGCGTGGCCGGCTTTGGTCGAGTACGTCACACGAGTCCGCATGACCATTACACACACAACGGCCGCCCATCAATATCTCTTTGATACCATAGAAGTACTGTAATATAGTTTAGAAGTTATAATCCACAATAAAATTGCGAAATACTGTTGTGCACTACTTTTGCCTCTTTTGAGGAAGAAACTTATATCCAACTTCATAAATTTTTCACATATAAGTTGGTTTGCAATTAAGGTTGGTTGAAAATAAGGTTGCATGTAACTAGTTGTAAGGTTTTATTAGTTGCATAGATCCTAAAGTCCGTGTCGTCGTCTAGTGATACACAAACCCCGATATTTTTGAAATCTACCTAATATAATATATATGTAGGTTTAAAATTATTCGGGTTTTGCTGGTACTATCAATTTCAACCTTATAGACTTACCCGTCTCGTGACACTGGCATCACTCTCATGCGGATGTTCTTCGCCATGCAAATCCATGAGATGTCCCTGCAAAGTTTTTGGCCGTAGAAGACGAATTCGCACGTGGGTAGCCAACACGAAGTTCGGAAGTTTTGTAGAAATCGTGAAATTATATTTGCCTGGACGATTTTCCAACAAATTTATCATTATCTAAAATCGTTTTATATTTGCTAGCAATAAAAAAATTCACCTTAAAAATCTAACCTCTCCGTTTTCCATTGGGTTGATACTCGAAAATTCACTTGTGCAAATTACGGAGTCATCATCCGTGATTGGGCTCAATGACGCAATTCCGAACATCTAAAAGCCAATTTCATAGTTTCTATTTTATCTAACGAACATTTAGATTTTTTATAATTTACGCGTGAACATTCCGCTGGCGAGGATGCGAAGTACTGCCAAGGTTGGAATGTCTTGCCGTTATCCGTGGAATGCTCTAGAATCCACGTGCCCGGGCGAGGACTGTTTGCCATTTGAATCCACACATAGGCTACGTGAAATTCCTGTAAAATATTTTTAGATTATTTTATGTATTTCAATCACCAAGTATTTTCGCAAGTTTTTTTTACAGCAAATCCACTTCTATATTTCGATGTAGTCAGTGACTAATTGTTTTTAATTCTGTGTTTACATAGTGTATAGAGCAAATTGATGTACTGTAACTAAATATACATATATGTATTAAAAACGGAACCTGTTCGAGATCAATTGTGATGTTTATTTCCCGATATTGCATTCCTCGAGAAAGTGGAGGACTCTGCCACCACGATTGAGTACCATCTACCATATTTGAGGCGGGATGAGCTTGTGAACTGTTTGCCATACAGTAATCGCAATTTTGACCTCCCTGCATTTATTCACCAATTTCATAATTTTTGTCTTTTTTTTAATAATTATACCTGAAGGAAAGATTCTCGATTTTGAAATTCCTTATACTTGACGTCATCCTCGGACATTTTGTACGAGTACTGATTATGCGGGGTGTACGGATTTGCACCTTTAAATTTTTCAAATTTTTTTCTCATGCATATAAATTAACACTAGGTGTGCAAAAACAACATTTTTTATAAATAGTACTTTTGAGTAGCCTTAAATATGTATGCATTAAATTTAAAAATTTAATATTTAACATTTGCTCATGGCTACCGTATGTCATTTCCTAAATTTTGGTTTAAATTAATCTCAAATCTGTATCGGTAAGTGTTACACAAAATTGTAAATATGATAGAATTGATATATATTTTAATACCATTTTATTATATTTTGATTCTTGATGTTGGATTTGCCAAAATAAAATAAAATACTGAGACCATCAATTTTCTAGTGCACAAAAAAGTTTGATTTATATCTTAAGGTATGTACTTCTTCTCTAAGTATTTGTGGTCGAAATATGTAGTTATTGAATTTCGTTTTGAAAACGTTGCCTAGTAAATGATTTAGTTTTTGTCACAGAACCAAATGTAGAAAACACTGTACCTGCAATGGTACAGTACATTTCACGAATTGCACGACCGTTAACCTCTCCACAGGTGTGCGTGGCTTCGATTTGACGACCATGGGCAAGATTTCGGTTCGGTGGAGTTAGCACAATTCCATCTACACCGTGGTCAAGAGTCAAAACCAAAGTAAATATACACAGGAAAATTTTATATGCTCTTCGGGCTTTGAGAGTATTTGGCCCGGCACCAAAATCCCCATATCCATTACGCGAATTGCGCATGGCTGAGGATTGCGATCTGAAACTCTTTATTGTTCCCTTTGAACTTTGTGTGTTTTACATATAAATTATACAAAATGTTGAATTCATAAAATGATTAGGTGGAAAACTATTAGAGGTAGCAAGCAATAATGGAAATTAATTATGTGTATTATACATACAATATAACATTGAATCAATACACAGATAAATGTAAAACATGATAAAAACATATTTTTAATTACATGATAGTGAAAGTGATATTCGGGTTTAAGTTTTGTATAAAATTCTGAAACTCATACAAAATTCAAAAATTCATAATATTTGAAAATGCAAGAAAAACAATTCATTGAATTTAACCACATTAGGAAGATTTTTTTTATCGAAAAATGAATTTTATCGAAAATGAATGATGCTGAAAAAGTGCCAGATGAATGTGCAACTTGTATATTTGCTCAAAAATTCGATTTAATCCGACACTTTTCTTACACACAATTAAGCAATGTTGGGAGGAACAGTGAGGGAATGATGGGCATGCAGATTGATGATGATAATGTGTAGATAAACTCATTTTTCTCACACACTTAAACACAAAAGAGAACAAAAACTAACGCCGTTCTTTATTCGAAAAAACTTACCTTACCCATTTCATTTCTCTCAGCCAACTATAATGAATGAATGTCCTGGAGTAAAAGTGCAAAGAACCAAATCGAATAAAATTTAGGGATATCGACCAAAAATAAGACAGGAAAACATATAACATTTTTCGGAACATTTTGTGCAAAAAATGTTTTCAAAAGTTGGTGTCATTTTTTGATTTTCAATAAATTTTAAGCTTTTTGAAAAATGTTTTTTGTTCCTTCTAGACAATATGTAGAAGTAATTTTTTACAAGGTATGCTTTACCATAATACAAATATTTGTGTGTGGGAAAAGTCTACAGTAACGTTTGTTATTACAAATGGCCTAAATACAACGTGCAGAACAAAAAATTACGTTACTGTAAAAGTTGTAACAGCTACATTTGCAGGATTATAGACCTTTGGATATTTAGGACAACTGTCTCAGCCTTTTCCTCAAAAATTGTACTACGGCAAAATTATGGAATTTAACGTGGCAGTTTTTGTGTTAAAAGTTGTACTGTGGCTATTTTTGGTTGTATCTATCATTTGCAAATTCAATGGCCTAAATCAACATTGATAAACGTTCGTTTATCAATGCAATTTCTGGGTCAAATACACATTTTCGAGTTAATTGAGCACAGCGGCGGAAAATGTCGAAAATGTGCAGGAATTCGTAGAGATAAAGAAAATTTATTTTTATTGGTCGATTATTTATTGTTTTTTGTTTGTTTTGCTGAGTGAATAAACATTAGAAGGATTATGGCAGACCTTTGGATATGTAGGACAACTGTCTCAGCCTTTTCCTCAAAAACCTTTGCTCTCTCCAAGGCAGAAAAAATGCACAGAAATCTGACCATAATCAAATGCGTTATGCCGCGACTTGGTTTTGGTTAAAATAAAATATTTGGTCTTCTAATAAAATATTTGGCCTTCCTTTTATCCTGGACAACCTAATTTATTACAAAAAATGTTATCAGTTATATATCATATTAAAATATAGCCATAATTTTTTCAAGAGTGAAAAACCTACATATACATGTATATAGGGATAATGAATATCATTTGCGAATAATTGACAAATATTAAAAAATATTATACTTTGTTTAAACTTCATTTCGTTGATAATGTCAAAAATCAGTCATTTTGTTGCAGTTGTTCATTTGACTTTAAACATCAAACTTCATTCATAATAAAGTCCTCACTTTGTTTTCAATAAATAAATCGTAAATTCTTGTCCAAGATGTGTTAAACACATTTAAAACACAAAATCCATTTCACACCAACGTAAACTGTTAAACAGGGAATATCCAAAATAAAAGTTTCATTATTCACTTGATGGTTTGAAAAATTAAACAAATTTTGTAGCTTAAAATTATAACAATTTCACAAATGCAATTTGCAGAGTTCTTATTTTTTCATTTTTCATAATTGAATGGAAACGGTATTTTTAAAAGACGAAAACATTTTTTTGAACATCTGGCCTACTTTTCGACAACTTTTCTTTTTCAAAATTTTTTTTGAAAAAATGATTTGCCGAAATACAAAAATTCTTTTATTCAAATTCTTCAGATAATGAAAATTAACGAAAAAACTAAAATATTTGACCAAGCACATCCATTTGATCTGATTTTTTCTATTTTTAAAATTGCGTTATATGATGTATTTTAAAAATTTTATGAATGTGTGTAATACAAATTAATAATAAATTTCATTTTCTTTGATTTGATTTATAAATTAACAAAAAAGCTGATAAAAATACTAACAAGATTTATAAATTTAAAATTACAAAAATAATAATTTGTAGAATATTTTCGGCTTTTGTCAAAAAAAAAAATACGATGATTTGCAGTAAAATACGATGATTGCTGGCACTCAACAGTTTTTCCATTTCCGTTAAATATTTCATGAAAAATAAATTTCCATTTCATTCAGGTTCTAGTTGAAACGACAAAGTGAAATCATTTTATGTAAATTTGAAGAAATTTAAATTAAAATGAAATAATTTAAATTTGTGCGCGAAAAAGTTGATTTTTACATTACACCGTTCATCAGATTTTTTAGAAAGGCGTAAATTTAAAATTAATTAATTTTCATTTCAACTTCTTCAAGTTTAAATGAAATGATTTCATTTTACCATTTCTTTTTGCCGCTGAAATTAAATGATTTTGCTTTGTCATTTCAACTTGGATCGTGAAATTCAGTTCGTTTCACGTTTTTTTGGAAGTAATATGCAGTTGTCAATCAATTTGTTTCAATCAAATTAGTAATTATGTGAAAAAGTTCGTGGGTGTATAATTGTTGAGCGGATACAGATTTCCTACATATATGTAGATACACTAAATTCCGATTCGAAATGTTCGTAATATATCATATCGATAGAAAATATCCCAGCACTGCAAAGCATCGTAAAATTTTTATTAGCGGTTTCCCAACAAAATTTCACGACGAACTTTTTGATTTACTGAACACATATTTCTCGTCTAATTTAAATATTTATGCCAAAACGTTCGTCTAAAAATCTCATAATAATTTACGAAATAAGACATTTTACACGTAGGCGTGAATATGCATTATTAATTATATCACAACTACTAGGGTTGGATTTCTCTTTCAAAAAATGGTATCCCGGACAGAAAAAGACAGAGAGAAAGTCTTATTTACTAAATTACGATAATTTCATTACATATTTACAAGAGTTCTACTAATAATCACGAGAATAAAAAGTATATTATTTCCTTGAGTAGTTGAATAAAAAATGATGATTATTAAAATTGCAATAACAAATCTTAATAAATTTGCAAAAAAATAAATCTTTAAAATTCGTCATCCCAACCGCTTTCGTCTACGCCACACAGAAAGTTATCCGTCGATGGGTATCGATCGAAATTTTGCGTGTCTGTCGGCGATCGAATCTAAAAATAATCAATTGTATAATATTCGAATTTTTATTATTATTTACATATGAACATAGTTGGCAAAAAACAACGCATTTAATATAAGGACTCATGTGAGTCATTTTTCTGAGGTTTATCCAAAAAATACCCTCGCTCAAAAATAACTTCTTTTTATACTCAAAAATAACCTTGTTTTCGGTTTATCCTTATTTTAAATGATTTATGGTAATTTGTTTTTTAGCTATTATGTATGTTTAAATTCTGAAAATCAACCAAACCTTTGGTAGAATGGGTGGTCGCATAGTTTGATTGCGGAAAGAGTTAAAGTCAAACGCTCCAAACCACGCGTCCTGACGCGCGTCATCAATGCGACCGTAGCCGAGGCGTTGGGTTGGATCTCGTCGACAAAATTTGCAAATGAGTAATTTTGCGTTTTCACTCATGTATCGTGGCCACGCCAACATTTGAACACCGCGCAAAATGGAATTGTAGGTATGCATTGGATCGGTTGAGGCAAATGGCGGTCTAGATTATACATACAATTCATTTTTTGTACGTTTATTTGTATTTTTTGCATCATTTTTCTCTTTAAAATTTAGAAAATTAAAATCAAAAAACACAATTGAAATCTGTTTTATCGACATTTTGTTGCTGTGAGAGTAAAATCAAAAAGTTTTCAAATTTTTTAAATTTTTTATAAAATCCTTTAAAGTCCGATGGGAACGTGGGGAGAAGTTTTGAGAATTGGATAATAAATAAAAAATAATGGAAAAAATAGCGCCTTTGTTTTTAAAAACATACAACTTTTTATAAAAATTCTCCGATTTTTAAAAAATGAAAAAGAAGATTGAAAAAAGTTCATGTTGCCATGAACTTTTTTGATGGATGTTTTTTAAGAAAAAATATTCATAAACTTTTTTCAACCATATATCTGTACAGAAAAAGCAGGTACAACGCCAAAACCAAAATAAATTTGTTTGTGGGCAAAAATAAAGAAAATAATGAATACTCACGATCCGGAGATGAGTTCGTACATAAAAATCCCGAGACTCCAAATGTCCACGGCGATATCCTGACCCTTGTTGAGGATTATTTCGGGACTGACATATTCAGCTGTTCCACAAAACGTCCATGTACGATCCGCGTCAGATTTGAGAGTTTTCGCAAAACCGAAATCCGCCTAAGCGATAAATTATAATTGATGTTTACCTAACGCAGCGATGTATACAACTTTTTTAACATAATTTTGTAGTAAATCCAATTATTTATTATGTATGTATATTACCAATTTGGGTATTCCGTTCATGTCGAGGAGCATATTTTCGGGCTTCAAATCGCGATAAATGATAAATCTTCGGTGCAAATAGTCAAAAGCCTCAAGCGCGGCCGCACAATAAAATCTTGCCGTATTTTCATCAAAACGACCCCTTAAAATTAGTTGCCAAAGATGATTATTTTATTTTATTTTATTTTTTATTTATTATTTTTACGACTGGAAAAGTTTTATTTATTGCTGTGGAAAAGTTTCGGTAAAAGGAAAACAAACCATTTATGAAGCATTGTCCACACTTCACCACCTGGGCAATATTCCAAAAGCATATACAGGCGCTCTGAATCCCGAAATGTTTTATATAATCTAAAACAATTTGTTATATGTATGTAAATTTTAAATAAATTTTATTACAGTATTTGCTGATAATTTATAAAAAATTGAAGCAAAGCATTTACATAAAGTATTACCTAACGACAAATTGTATTACCTAACGACAAAATCGGAGCGACATGAAATGAGGATATTGCGTTCGTTGAGCACATGCTCTTGCTGATTCATTTCACGCACGTGAGCTTTGTTGAGAATTTTCAGCGCGAATACTTTGTCGTTGTCGAAAGGTTTTACCAGGTTCACGCGGCCGAATCCACCGACGCCCAGCGTCGCGACCGTTTTGAGATCAGCGAGCTCGAGACGCGATGTCTCTAGAATATCGGCATCTTTCTCATCAACACTATCGTTTTCATCTTCGGCTTCGTCGGCGTTGGTGATATTCTCACAATCGTTCTCACTTGTACTACTCCCTGCCCCTTCGTCGGCCTCGTCGGAGAGGGTTCTGTGACGCGGTTCGCTTTCTTCCAGTTTCACTTGTTCGTGGATGTTGTGTTGCTGACTGCTAAAACATAATTTCTTAAATTTAATTTTTAGTATAAAAATATTAAAATTTTTCGTAATGGAACTTTAGAGTGGATTTTTTAAACTTCAAAAAATTTTTGCTACATATTTTAGATTAAAAATTAAAGAGAATGTTTACTCTCGAAAATAAAATGCTGGCGCAAGTTTGAAACTTAAACATTTATAATTATTTATTGTTGTACATTTTTTCAATATAAATAATGTCGTCAAATGACAATATGGTGTGAAAATGGGTACGGTACGTTTTTGCCTTGAAAAATTTGGCATTTAATTTGCGCTCTGCGTTTTCTTCCCTCACGCATTTTTGACAGTTGCAAAACGCACAAAAATCGTTGTCAAAATAAAGCGAGCGAATTTGCATTTCAATTTTGCGGCACAAATTGAGCCGCGAAATTCGTCGCTGTTGCAGCGAAACGAAAGTTCCGTTCTCGTCAATGGTGGAGAGAGAAGAGATTCGATCGCGCGTAGACCAGCCGCAGTCCGATGATGTTGAAGTGGAGGATGACGATGGTTCGGACACGAAGGAAGACACCGATGAGATGGAAGAGCTCGAATCAAACGAGTCGCATGAATTTGAAGAGGATTTGAAGTTGTGGAAGCCGTGACGTGGAAAACACGCGAAAATACCCATTATTTGTAACAGATAGTGTATAAAATATAATTTAGTGTAGAAAATATAATCCTTTATTTATAAAATTTATTATGTTATATTTTCTATTTTTTGATATATTAATGGAAAATATGGCTCAAGATGTCTGATGTCTATGCATGACTACTGATTTTTAAGTAAATTACACGTTTTAATCTACAACACAAACATAGCTTGGGAAAGATAGAAATAAATGCATAGGTAGATAAAATGAACCGTTTGGAATTAAAATTTTCCATGGATTGCTAAAACGTAAAAGTATTGTAATAGAAAGTAAACACAAAAAAGTAAATATGTAATTTTGCAATTATTTTTGTCTTCATTCGGAAGACTCTTGACTTTTGGTATGCTTTCAATGAAAGTAAAGTTGAAAGAAACACATAACGAGAAAGACATGAAAACAAGCTAAACAAAAAACAATTAGGAAAACAATTAGGACTTTTGCGGATTGATTTGAGAACACTTCATTATTATTATTATCGTTATTTATAAAAGTCAACTCACTCAAATGTTTAATTAGCGATTCTCAGCAACAAGTATGTATGTATCTCTTCAGAAATTAATTTGCACGCGCTTAAAAATAATTTTTTGTTTCAATTTTTTACTGAACTTTAATTCAGCGATTTCTTAAAATATTGTTAAGTATAAATTAAATACTGAAAATCACATGTTCTACTTACATACACATGTCTTATTTTTGATTTAAAATTACAAAGTTATATTGTTTTTACACTTTGCTTCAACTAAACTAATTCATATATTAACTGAAATACATATAATATCAAATAGAAAGAAAAAAACTTTCGATAAAATAAAAAAAGTCATATAAAGTATAATTTTTGACTTCTCACCAAAAATTCTTTAGGTAATAAAAAAAAACTTTAATATACAAATACATACATATGTACATAATTTTGGATCATTTTCAACAAAAATTAGCGAAACTAAAATTCCGGATTTTCTCATCAAAAATACAAAATAGAAAATAAAAAAATTATTTTCTGATAAATTCTTCGTAAAAATAATTTCCAAACAGATGGATTAAATTTTTAGCTCGACAATTTTTGAACTTTCATATAGAAAATATAGCAATTTTGAAAAATTTTAAAATAACGTAATCTTTTAATTTGTTTATATTGAAACCAATAATGTCATACATACAGGTGTGACATGGACGTATGTGTATTTACATTCAGAATGCGTCCACGTCACACCCGAATTCAAAGTCATGGTTTTTTGCATCCGGATCAGCGTTTTTGCTTTTTGGTTGAATTTAAATTTATCTGAACTTTTGCAATTCAAGTCATCAAATAAAACTATTTACATATTTACATAGTTTAATTTCAAAATGCTTTTTTTCATCATACAAGTTCATTGTGTCAGTTCATTTTCTTTTTTTCTAGAAAAATGCGAAACACAGATCCGGATGCTTTCGAATTTTCTCTTTTCTTTCTATCTTTTTAAATACTTCCAAAATGGATGTAAAAGTTATAGCACTAATTTAAACAAAAATTGCATAATTTTATAATCGAAAATTATTTTTAAATCAAGGAAAAATATCGGGAATATAGTAAAGTTTACAAATGTTTTTGAAAAATGTCAAGGTCAAAGCGTCCGCTATTTATTTTTTGCAAAATAAGAATGGAAATAAAAAAGCTGCATATGTATGTATAACAATTACAGCTTTATTTAATAACAATTTGAAAATTTACGTACCGCACAAATTATTACATAATTTGTGTTTCTCCAAATATTTTACGTTTTAATGCTATTTTTTCATATTTACAGACAAACTGTGAAATTATTTTTTAATTGCACCGGAATAATTATTTTATTTCATTTTTAAATTTATTTCCATTTTGCGCAGCCAACACAAATATTTCAATTGTTTGTTATTCTTAAGTTTAAAATTGGAAAATGAAAAGAAACTAACCGGAATTGAGTTTTCGACGATTTTCGCGCAGTCGATGTGGTCTTTTGAGAATTGGCGGCTAGCGCAGCAGCGCCTCGGACTTGCGCGCTTCGACTCGCGCCGGCAGCCGCTTCTGTGGCGCAATTTGTTACCGGCTTTTTCGGCGGAACGTTAGCTACAGGTGCGGCGGCACTGGGTGTTGCGTTTGTAGCAACGAATTTGGAGAGATCGAGGCTTCTGGCGAGTTGGTCCACCAACATTGCTAGCAGGTGACAGCCCTCAACGGAATCCACGAAATAACACTCTTCCCGATTAACCACGGTAGTTGGTTCACTTTTTTTTATTTCGGAACCTACACTAGAGGTTTTCGAATTACTGTGTCGTCTGTCGTGTAGTGAATTGAGAGACAGTAATTTAATTTGTTGTTGTTGTTGTTGTGGAGTTTTTGGTAGAAAAGTTGACTTGGGAAGTTTTCTAAAACAAATTTCAATTAAATTTCAATTAAAATTTCATTAAAATTCCATTTAAAATTTTTATCGAAATTGATTTAACAATAAGTTCAAATACATATGATTTTGCAACAATTGATCTTACTTCTAAAACATATTATACATATACACGCGTTGTTAAAAAATTTGGTGAATAAGTAAATAAATGTTGATTGCTTATTATGAGTGCTTCCATTTCAGTAAAATATCTAATGAAAAATGGGCGTAAAATAAATTTGCATTTGAAGATTAAAGTTGAAACGGTAAAGGAAGTAGAAGAAATAAAAATAAAATAAATTTAAATTTGCGTGTAAAAAAGTTCCAGTCTTCAATTCGATTTTTAAACAAATTTGACTAAATTTAACAAAATGTAAAAATAATGACAATTCGACAAACAGGAACTTTTTTGTTTATGTGATTATCCAACAAAAAAATGTGTGACAAAGAACAAAAAATGTGAAAGTTTAAAATTTATCAAAAAATTACAATTAAATTTTGTTAATTAAGTTTTATTATTAACGAACATTTTATGAAAATATCTATGGCATAAAAAATCAGTGGAAAATTATGAGAATTGAATAAAATAAATATGCAAATATATTTTTTGTAACTTTAAAACAATTTTTGAGAGTTGTTTTAACTCATTTTCACGTGAATGCAATTTTGTGCAATTTTTGCCACATTTTTTTTCCACGATCAAAATACTCGCAATAATTTGAAAAAAAATCTCGAATTAAATTTTTCATTTTGAAATAGTTGTAAAAATAGTTTCAAAATAAAAAACATTAATAGAACTAAAAACATCAATAACATCTTAAAAGGAAAAATTTTTATTTCTAATTTAATTGTTCCTTACAATTTGCAAAACTTGTAATTTGAATCTTTGTGATAGTGGAATGCGAAATTTTGATTATAAAAGTTAAAAATTAATTGACAATTTCGCTAAATTTGGAATGAAAAATAAAGGAAACAAATAATATTTTTATTGTTATTATTGAGTTTTGTTCAAAAATAAAAAATACATGTGTATGTACACACAAATTGTATACATATTCTAAATGATTAGTCACATATTAAAGAAATATTGAATTCAAAATAAAAGGTTTTCTCCAAATTGCAAAAATGTGTTTTAATCAGCGGTCATAAAATATTCGTAATTATTTAATAATTCTCATTTTTTAATTCAGCCCTTTTTTAAAAGATTTTCCTAAAATTAAAAACATTGCAAAAATATGACATTATTTTTTAAATATTCTAATTTGTCTCTCTTAATCATAGAAAAATATGATATTGCAAGAAAGGAAGAGCATAAAAAACAATTATTTTATAAAAATCTAAAAAGGATTAGAAAAAAGACAACCAAAATAATATTATTTTTAGTTATTATTATATGTACGTCAAATTTCGTATTAAATTTCAAAAATGTACGTAGAGAATTGTCCACTTTCAAAATGTGCACTAAAAAGAAATTTGATTGAATGAGTTTTGAATGAGTAAAATTGACCATTGGTTGAAGATCGTTCCTCGTACGTCAGATTGGCATACATTATTAATTCAATAAGTATAAAAAATTTCATTTCCCAGGAAGAAGAAAAATGACACAAATGCGTAACGTGATACACACGTAAAAGATACAGTTGAGACTTTGGGAACAAAAATTGATTGAATTAATCACGCTAAAAGTATTCAACTTTCACGTGAAAAACACATTTTCGAAAATACACATTTTCAAACAAAAAATAAAACGGAAAATAGCGGATTAAAAAATCGTTCCGTCCCGACAATTTTTTATTCCTTCTTTTATTTTTCATAATCAATCATTCGGGTGAAATTTAGATCATTTTTGGGTACAGGTATCCATGCTATGTTACGTTGTGATATACACATATAAAATATTCTTGTAAATTGCGTCTTCATGAATATTACCCAACAAAAGCAATTTGATTTAATTAAATAATAATTACATGGTTCAAAAAAAGAATTGTTATATTTTTCCGTAAAAAAATTTAAGATTAAATTTTTAAAACAAATTTTCACAGTTCATTATTACTCGTTAGCTAACATAGAATTTACTTGTATTTAAAAAGTTTACTAGATGAAATATATGTAATGAAACCAAAACAAGTGATACATTTTTTCAATCTCTGAAACTTTTTTTTTATTTTTCATGTTTCACTCTTTCACCTTTTTTTCACAGCACATATGTACGTATACATAGAAATGAAAATGAAAAGTTTTTCATATGAAATAATTTACTTTTTCAATAAATTGATTCATAAAAAAATTTCTTAATTTTTTTTGTTACGATAAAAAGTTTTTCGGAAAAAAATTAGATAATTTTTTTCAACTTGTAAGGAACAAAAATGTAAAGATAATTTTTTTTGTCATATCGTCAAACAATGTTGTCTACGTTACCTCTGAAATCCTTCTGTATAGAATTATTATAATAAATTATAATTTTTGTTCACGTATGTATGTAAATTATGTGTAGTGTGTAAAAAAATGGTACATAAATGAGTATTACTTTTTTTGCATTCAAAAAAGTGTTCACGGCGTGGAATGTGCAGACATTTGCAAAAAATTTTACTGATGATTTAATTCGTATGATAAAAAATTGTACACAATGAAAACAACATTAAAAATATATACATAAAAACACGTACATAAATACATAACACATTACTACACATCACTTAAACGTCACACATTAGCGAAATATCATGAAACAATGAAATAATTAATAAAATTATTGAGAACTATGTACAATGATGATAAAAATGTGAAACAAGAAACAACACAGCGAAATTAATAAATCATTTAAAGGAGCACATGGCTGCTGATATTGAAATAATTGATATTTTTGCATTCTCACTAATTACCACGTCGACCGAACTCAGAGTTTGCGCCGCCATTGTAAGAAAAGTAAGATGTAATGTAGAAAAAAAAGAAAAGTAAAATGTAATGTATAATAAAAAAAACGAATGTGATTTAAAAATGTAATATATTTACAAAAAAGTTGGGAATGTAAATAGTTTTGGTTTGACAATGTCTATCCAAAATATACGAATTAAAAAAACTGAAAGGTCGAAAAGCAAAAATAAATAATTGGATAAATGATTTTTGTTCATGTGCTTTGAACGTGTTTTGAATATGTTAAAAAAATGTCTTTCATCATTTTACACAAATGTTTTCACTGTGATACAACATTTTAGGATCACAAACAACTATCAGAATTTTTTCCTTATACTGACAAAATTTTTTTTAATTGTTTGATGGAATTGGTCATGTTCATTTTTTATGTGCCTGAGAATTGTTTTCTTAAGAAATTGCTTTTTTTCAAAATTTTTTTTTGAAATTGCTAAATTTAAATGTAGTGCTTATATGTATTATAGTGAGTGGGATATAATGATGAAAGGCACGCCCTAAAATTGAAAGTGGGCGTTCGCCGACAGAGCGAAGAAAAGAGGCAGTCTAGATAAGTGCTGATCTAGTGGGCGGCTGGCTGTGAAAGTGGCCTGCGCTTTCTCGCGCCAGCTGAAGCCAGCTCAGCCTTACTGACTCCCACTAGCTGGCCTTCTCTCTGCCGTCAAGGAACGAAGGCGCAGTGATTCTACATTATTGTTGTATTCATGTTACACAATAAACAGCACTGTAATCGAGAGTGGTCTCATGAATGGCAACAACACGGGAAAACACAATAAAATATATTTGTAAAAAATATGCACACAAAATTTTTCAAAGTGAAATGTTCATGTTAATAACTCTGAGTATTTAAAATGGAAGTTTTAATATTATGAAAAGTTAAAAAAATCTGCAATTTAAAAGTTAATAAATCGACAAATTTGCTTTTAACCCATAAAATTTCTAGAAATTCTTGAAATTTAGAGAATTTTACATAATTAACATTTCTTATGTGTAGTAATGTGTAGAACAAATTACGGTTATCAGTATACAATATAACATAATGTCCACCCCAGTTCGCCGAAAGATAATTGGTCGAATTAATGGTTTTAAAAATTAAAATAATTCAGGTGGTTTTTGCGTTTTTGCGCAGTCTAGTAGTATAAAGAGCCTAAGCCTAAACTTCAAATCGTGCTTCTACTGGACTTAAAATCAGATTGGCCAATAATTTTACTTTTTATAAGCTGCGCCCAAGCATTGCATACTACCAGACTCGCCCAAAGCTCAAATCTACTTGCCTAAGGCTCAATCTTAGTCCAAGGCTTAGACGCTAAGTCAAAGGCTTTGCATACTACTAGAAATTTCTTGTCCCCTCTTATTTTAATTTAAAACGTTTAACCTACACGTGAAAAGAAAATCGATCAGCTGTCTTTCAGCCAATTTCTTTCGGCGAACTGGGGACACAAAAATAATGTTTAATACATAGGGACAAATATTTAATAGGCGCATAGGCACAAAGTTTAAAAACAAAAAACAGCTTTCGCGGAGTTTATATTTATGCTTAAAATATTATATTTTGGCAATAATGAAAATTTTAAATCATTTTGACAGTTATTGTCAGTTTCAAATCGACACGCCCATTTCAAATTTTTGTTAATTTGCACTATATGTATGTGCATGTATTCTATCATTACTCTTTTCACTTACCTTTTCAATGATTTTACTTTCTATATTATCTTTTTTCGCATTTATTCCCCACTTCTCTCGTCGACATTTCTTTTGCAAGAGTTTAAAGTACGATTAATTTCTCTAATTTTTCTTTCGTTTAAATACGGGGACTTTGATTTGCCATTTCATTATTTTCTTCGTCACTTTCGCTGCTCACCTTCTTGCATTGATAACGTTTCACTATACAATGGTCTTATCATAGCTGCCGTAAACACAAATGTACATACATAACACACAATCACTCATATATCAAACAAAATTGTCTTATCAGAAAAAAAACTAAAAGTCATGTGAATCCGTAAAGTTAGTAATAACAAAAAGCAGACAAACCTTCTCTAATCTTTGAGTTAATCACTTGTATGCCATAGCAAAAATTTCAACAAAGATAAAAATAACAACAAAACACCAATAATTTTGGTTGGCTAATAATTACCGATCTGTCTTGAAGTAATCAAGTTCTTCAAAGCGATTATGCGCGATGCATATTGGTTCGCTTGTTTGAAAATTTGGCTTTGGGATTCCAGAATTTGGCCTTTTTTGATTTCATTTATACATATTTACAATATATTTAAGCAAACAACAGGAAATAACGGATATGATGAACATCGAAACATCCAGTGTTTTCAAAAAAAATGTAAAATGAACAACTCTTCAAGCAAAAAAAGGAAGTTTCTAAAAAAAGTCAATACCACGTATGAAAGTTAAACATGAAAATTAAATTTTAATTTAACTTTCAAAAGATAAAAACGAAAGTAAAACTTTTTATTATACGTGTTTGGAAAAAGTTCATGAAAAAAGTTCCCGTATGAATCAATTCGGGAAAAAAGTTTTTGGCGGAAAGATTTTTTTCATTGTCGAAAAAGTTTTCGGAAAAAATTTTACTTCCAGAAAAAAATTCTTTTTCAAGAAAAGTAAAAGAAATGAAAATTTGTATGATTGAAATTGAATTGTCTTGGTTTCTTTGCATTTTAAATAAATCATACAAAAATTGGAAATTTAGTCGAAATCATATAAATAACAAAATTATTTTACCGTGGAGAGTTTTGGACGAATTCGTCGGGGTAGATAATTTCCTTCGGAGTTTTTAAAGTTGGAGATGGGCCGGGAGAGAAAAGTGTATTCAAATGTTCGATTTCGCCAAATACATCGCCCGGACCCAGGCTTTCTAGGTCCGGGCCTGACAGTGAGAATCGGCTTAAACGCCTCAAAGTCATCTGAAACTTTTCAAACTATAAACTCTACAATGACTAAAATGTATTAAATGCCAAGATGGTGAGATACCAACCCTTCCTTTTGTGATAATATAAATTCGGCCGGGCAGCTGCGATTTTTCAATTTCGGTTCGGAAAGTCCAATATTCCTCACGAGCCAAACCAGCCATAACATTGAGTTGAATATCTGTGAGTTGAGCAAAGCGTTGACATCTTAAAATATGAATTCACGAATTAATTAAATAAATGTATTGCTAGTGGCAGAATAAATAATAAAGTGGAAAATGAGGTTATTGTATTCTTTTAAAATGTTGATTTTGGAATTGCATATAAATTTTCGTGAATTGAATAAAAATCTATTTTATAATACTTTGTGCAAATATTTTCTTCAATTTTTACCTTTTCAAATAGTCGAAAGCGATATTGTGTTTAGACTTGGCGGTGTTTACCATGATCGAATGAAATATTTGGCGGTCGATCGCCCAAATTCGACAAAAATTTGCCGCCTTCACAGAGGCGGTCCTCTCACAGTGATACAGTATCGCCAATTCGCCGAAGACACATGGAGCTTCCATCACGCGTATAAAACGCTCATCCTTGCTCACCTCTACGCGACCCTCTCAAATAATATTATTATTTTTTATTATTTTACAATAAGTCAGAGCCTTTTCACTAAAGTTATTGAAACCCAAATTTATTACGGAGAATAAGAAAATAGCAAGTTTCTTTTTGGTTTTTAAAAGCAGTTTTCTGTAATGTGTAGCAAAAGGAAAAGAAGTAAACCCGAAAAAATAATATTCATAATTTTACAACAAAAAATAGAAAAGTCGTATTAGCAACTTTTTTTGAAAAAGATACCTTCAAGAACGTAGAGAACGCTACCGTATTCCCCCTGGCGAATAATTGTGGAGCCCTTAACGGCATCAGCGGGTCGCATCGACCTTATCATTTCCTCAATCTCACACTCCTCCAATTGGCACAGAAATTCATTTGCCAAAAGAGCAGACCCAATTATGTCGAATGTCCTATAACGATTTCAATTTTAATCTAAATGTTTTCTACATACGTATACAGACATACATGCACACAGGCTTTCCCACGAATTTTTGCTTGAACAATTTTTGGATAATGTTCAAAATATGTAAAAAATTCGTTGAAAATAATTTCGTTTAAAAATATCATAAAAGTGATGTCAAAAAGAGACTTTTGGTCTTTGTGGAAGAATTGGGCCGCACTGCAGGCGGAATCTTGCTCGGCGGTCTCGGGCGCCGAGACGGCGATTTTTCGGCTGTGAAAGTATTCGCGGTGATGAGCTAATTCTGAGTTAAGTTTGGCGATGAGTTTGTCGCGCTTTTCAATTTCGTGTATGAGCTCCTGTCTGTTTAAGCGTTCCATAATATTGCGCTTTTATTATTTTTCATCTACGGACTTAAATTTTACGTGGAAATAATCTACAATAATTTTTAGTTTATATATGTGTTAGGTGCAAAAATGCATACGGATGACATGAATATTAAAAGAATAAGATCCAAAAAATGACAGAAATAATTATTGGTTTTGGCAAATATTACCAAGTACGGTTAGAATGTCTTATCGGAATGTCTTATTGGCAGAAGGGTTTTTGAGATGATAAATTTATTAACCGGGTAAAATATGGAAATGAAAAGAAAGTAGAAAGTCGCGATCCCCCTCATTCGCATTCGCAAGTTGAATAATTAAATAGAGTCAAGCCGACGAGATGAGAATGATAATATCACTCTCCTCATTTTGCGTAAAGGTTTTCTTTTTGTTGGCTAGGCCTCCTAATTTTTTTTTGCTTTTCAGAAATTAAAAAACGGCTCGCATATTTAACACTTTTCTCAAAATTATCTCACCATAATTTTTCTCAGTATCATCTCATCAAATGCTTCATTATTGCATTTTTAATTGCAATATTTCAGCATGACCAAGTGTGCGATTGATTTTTATTCAATAAATAAAATGAAGCTCTCTTAAGATGCAAAAGCTGAATTTAATTAATTTACTGTAAAAAATAAACTGATTAACAACTTTGGTGATTTTTGAAAATAAATAAATAGTTAGGAATAGCTAGCCTTTCTTGACCAAATCTGTCGCTCGTTTACTTTTATTTTTTTATTGTTATTTCCTTTTCCATTTTCCATTCATTCCTGCTGAACGAACGAAAAAGAAAAGCTGAAATTTACTCCTAAAGCGCTATTCGTGGGCTTACCCGCTCCTTATTTACCCTCCCCAGTGTTCGTTTAATTTTTCACATTTTTCACCGGTCTTCTTTTTGGAGTGTTTTATTTATTTTTGGCCATAATTTATTTGCCGCCGTCTCACTTTCATAATAATAATTTCCCCGAAAATTTAAGCCCGTTTATCCAAGCAGTATTCTCTCCCTGCCCCCTCTCGCTGTTCGCCTCTCTCTCTAGCTGTCTATCCTCTCTCTATGGCCTGTAGTTTCATAACGTTGTTCAGAAGCCTGCTGCGGGAATACTGCTAGAGAATGACGGTGAAAAAGAAATTTGTAAAAAGAATTTTTGGAAGACGCAAAAATGCGAAATTCCCAAAGGTTGAAAATTCTCATTTTATTTTTCCACTGCTTTTTTAATATTTAAAAATGTGCCGTCAAACGCTGAAATTGCTTACAATTGTCATGGGGTTGTCCCGTGGAATTATTTACTCGCAATTTGAATAAACAAATTAAAATAAATTATCACTTAAGTTGTATGACAAGATTATGCAAAAACGCGGTAATTACAAAAAATGATGATGCAATAAAAAATAAATTGCACATATGACTTTATTCGTTTAAATAAAAATAACAAATAAAAAATTGCTTTAAAAATTTCATAATAAAAATTCAAGGAAAATAAAGTTGAAAATATTATTGAAATTTGATGTTATTTGAAAAATTTTCTCATTCCAGACACATTCATGGACTCAACATTAATATTTGAAAACATTATGCGGATTATACATGAATAACATGGAAAAAACTACTTGCAAATTTCACCAAATTCAGTGCGCAAAATTTGCCAATCGATAATCAAATTTTTGTAAAAAAATTTCGCAATTTTTTTACGGACAACTTTGAGTTTATGTCCATTTTTTAGCAAAAAATTGTATTGGTGTCGTTTCACGGAAAAAAGTTCATACATCGATGAAATTGTGGAGCGAAAGGCTAGAGAAATGGTGACACACGTATGTGTAACACGTAAAATGGGAGGTGAAAAGAGATATGGAGAAGTAGGATAATTGTACTTGATATTGTTGAGAGATTCTCTTTAATCACATTTGTTGTGCAGTTTATGAGATTAGGAAGTTTTGGAAAGAGGAGTTTACGCATAGTTACGTGTTAAATTATTTAAATGGCAGACGATATTTGACAAATTCTTTAAACGATTGTAAGCCTGAAACAATGCCGTATTCAAAGCTGTTTTCTATTGAAATGTGAGCAAAATATAAACAATTTCGCTTTGTGTGCCTTCAAAAAAGTTGTAGTCTGTGGCAAACCAAAACAAAAATCTCATTTATTTTTCACAAAAGGTAAAAAATAATTTGAAATTGAAAAACTCCGAAAATAAAATTCAATTTTTGACTATGTATTTGAATTCAAAAATAGCTCAATTTTACTTGATAGATTCGACATTACTCTTTGAATATCTTCGAATTAGCGCTACTTTCAATCAAACATTTCGTACATTTTGTTCAAATTTCTAGCGTTTCACCAATATTGTGCCAATTGTGGTCGAATTTTAATGAGAATTTTATGAGAATTTCGCGTCTCAGTACATGAGAATTGTGGCATTGTGGGATTCGGAATCGCTGCCATTTTTTTCTGACGATTTCTTTCTATCACATGTAAGACATGACAACAGAATTGGCAGCAGCTGAGCGGAAATGCTCGCGATAAGCAGCCAAAACGAAAATCCCAGGCTAAAATATGAAAATTTGTATCAAAATTGTACAATAATTAATTAATTTCCAATGAAATAAGTAATATTTATCATGCTTTTGGGTGGCACATACATTTTGCGCAGAGGGGATAAGTACTTTTTTGAATAATTTCAATTTTTTCTTTTTTTACTAAATTTCTATTATTATGGTTAAAATAATTTTTTAATTAATTTTCGCATTGTCTGCTGTTTTTCCCTTTCACAACAAAAATTAAAATAAATAACACTCACGAAGTTCGATTTTTTGAAGAAAACCCGGCGTGAATATGTTCGGATAGCAGAACATTGTTTTGAATGGAGTTTCTGTAGCTGGACAGAAAAATAATTGCTGCAATTCCATTCGACGTTACTGAAACATAAATTGCTTAAAATATGTAAGATAGATTTGCCTAAAAGAATTACCGGCCAAGAAACTCCACAACACAATTCCTGCAGGACCAGTGACGTCGTTAACCGGCTGGATTACGGTATTTAGCAGGGAAATCAAAAGTCCAATAGTGGTCCAAAAGATACTCAGCACAATAAGGAAAATAATGAAAACCAATTGCGTCTTATCAAGAAAGCTGACACCTCTTTGCACTTCGTCGAATACTGTAATTGCATGATTCAAGATTAAATTCTCAATAATTAAAAAAATCTTAAACTTTTATTGATGATATATGTAGGTTTTTATTGCCTTATTATAACCTTACTACATTAAAATATATGTAAAATTTTTGCCTAGTAATATTTCTGAGCTTACATAATTAGCCTTACCTGAAAACTTTGTGTAGCGCGGCGCCAGCGTCCATTCGATTTGGCGTGAGCCGTGGAAAAGTCCGCTATGCACAAAACTGAAAAGCGAAAGCGTACCATTGCGCTCCAATTCGTTTGCCTCCACCCAAAATTCAGTTAAGAGCGCGGAAACGGAAAGCGCAAATGCAAATGCGAACAGCACAAGACTGAAGAAGATCGACATTCGCTGCACGAACTCTGATGATTGCCCTTTCTCATTCATTTTGTGTGTGGTGAGGATTGTGAATAGAGCTGTGACTGACTGACGGAGACCACCTTCGAGTTTGAATCGGCTTCACTTTTTAATTAAAAAAACAATTCGACGAGATTTGTGTTTTGCAAATTTAAAAATTGGGTTGTTTTTGACGATTAATTTTTTTGCTTTCTCTCAAGGACATTTCTGCGCAATCTTCCTCGGGGGCTATCGATTTTTTGTTTAGAATTTTTGGATAGTTTTTTCTTAAATAGATATTCAAAATTTTTGAATAAACTTTTCATATTTTTTATTGCTGGAAAATAATTTAAATAGCGTTTATTTATATATCTAAAACTAAAATTTAACATTAAGGGCTGTTTTAACCAAAAAAGGTACTCTACAGTACTAACCTATGAAAATAATTAATTTTTTTAACTTTATCGGATTCTCCATGCAAATCTTGTGTCATTTCGTTTATAATTGTTGATTTTATTATTATACTATTCTGTAGCATAATTCCTAAACTTTCAATAAGCAAAATTTGTCAATCGGTGAAATTGAAATTTAATATTTATTTTGAAATATTCTTTTTGAAAGTTTTCATTTTGTAAAAATTTAACTTTTTATCATTTTGGAAATGATTATTTTGGCAAAAAATATGAAAAAACAATTATTTTCCAACAAAATCAAAACATGCAGAAAAAAAAAATAGAAAAACATACATGTTTTAAGGTATTGTTTGATATTATTGTATTTTTCGATTTATTTTTAATCGTAAATGTTTGTATTGTTCAAAATATAATAGTTAAATAATTTATTTACCGCACCTGAAATTCATAAAACCCATGCAAAACATTATGTATTTAAGAGAATTTGTATGCTGAAGTGAATAATGCTACAATGATAAAGTCAGATTATCACATTTTTAAAAGGAATAAGAAAATATAAATAAATATTCAAGTTTAATGTATTGGGAAATGCATATAATAAATATGAAATATGTATACAAATAGTACCGTTACCCATCGATATACATATCGATGATTGGCGAAATGCTCATTGTTTTTGCACATTTAACGTAATTCCCTAAAATTCTTCAAAATTTAACAAAACTTAATTATAAAGATAAATATTTGCCAGGATGAAGGCAACAAGTAAATAAATTCCCATTGTTAATGGAATTCAGGGAGAATGTTAAGAGATTGAATTTCTGCTTCCAGGCTTAAATTAGAATTTTTTTCTAAAAACTTACGAGGCGCTAATTTGACCGCTGCTGAAAACACGAAGCAAAAATTCCGCATCTTCATCTGCATCAAAAGTTGAGGGAACAATGACGTACGAGCCAGGCTCAATTCGAAAGCGCGCGGTTACCTGAAACAATTGTAAGAAAATTAAAGCAGTACCGTAATGTAAAAGAAAATATCAATTTTTTTGATTATGAAATCTCATACATATTATATTACACGTATAATATAATACGTACATTTGCAAAATAAGATTGTTATCATAGCAAAGAATTACCTCACGCATATCGATAAAAGATGGACTTTTAGCTACACTTTCCGCATTTTTGAAAAAAGTTTTATCCATTTTCGTCGCATAACCGGGAGTATGTCCACCATACCCGGAATTACCATAATAACCTCCACCAGCGCCTGTACGAAATACAGCAAAGCCAATGGGCAACGAGTCGAGATTTTTGACACGCAATTCACGACGATATTTTTGTAAAACTGCGGTAATCACCGTAACTTTACCGTCGTGTTCAACCGAATTTTCCGGTACGGTAATGCTAGCCGTAAACTGTGGATTGTTGGCAAACGTTTCTAAAATTTTATATGATTTTCATATTAAATATTTTAAGTTGAAATTTAGTCACTGACCAATGTGATTTCGGCATCCGCCGGCTGTTCCATTAGCACTAACCCAGCCCCCATCCGCCATGAAACTTGACCAGGCACTCTTTGGTGCGTTGGCGAGTCCGGTCATTTCGTAGATTTCGTTCATCACTTCGGGGCCCAAATTGCAGTTTTCCATTCTTTGAAATTCGCGCAAGTAATCGTCAAAACTCATCCTAAACCCCTTCTTTGTGATAAAATGCATTTATTTTAATATTTTTGAAGCCCATTTTTTCATACTTCGCTTTGAGAAATTGTTCCATTTCCATACATATGTAAAGAAATGGTCTGCTAGTGTATACGGTATTGGGTGGTAGAAAAACGTTTTCTAAACTTCAAACCAAAACTCGGACTAACCAAAACTCGCCATCCTCATCGAAAGAGACATTCAGCCGTTGTCGTTGATCGGGGCCGAGCGAATTCCACTCAGGGGAATTGTCGCTCCACGCGCCATTCCATTCGTGCTCGCCCCACGGGTTGCGAATTCGCAAAAGCACCGACTCACCCCTCGGCGTTTGTACCTAATCCACTTCACTTATTACGGTACATATTTATATTAAAAATTATGAAAAATTACTGTTTGAAGAGCCGTAATACTGTAGGCATGACCGCGAACAAGTCCATTATTCATTTGGGCTTCCACAACATTCTCGTCCGCCTAAAGTGTATAATATGTAAAAACTAATACATATTACAAGATTATTTCTACAAATAATCTTGTTTTTTGTTTTTTCTAACACATATTTACACAACAACAATTACTAGCAAATTTCATGAACATTAAAAGTGATTTTCTGTAATGTAATGTTTAACCAAAAATGGTAAGTTTGTTTACCAAAAAATTTCTTTTTTATCGGCTATAATTGATTACGTATTTTTGAACTATCGTATACTCGAGATATATTAGATCGAAGATTTGGTGACTAATTTGTTCGCCCCCCATGTATGTATGTCAAAATCTTCTTTGTGGTAGCCTAATAAAAAAATCTTTAAAAAACTTTTGGCAGTTTCAATTATCGTTTTGGTTTAAAATTACAAAGATGTGGGTTTCATTACTCTAAAGTAAAACTTTAGCTAAATAGCGTTAAACACTGTAGTAAAATGTGGTAAAAAATAACGGAAAAGTGTACCTTTTCTTAGGGATCAAAATATATTAAAGTGTCTTGGCTTAGGGCAAAACTAGTGCAACATTGCAGAAATTTTGCATTTAAATATAAATAATTTTTCATAATAATTTCACAAACTCACATCAATGCTGCAGCCAAACAGCGAGCCCATTTGAAATCCGCGCACGAGTATCGCGAGCATTTGTTCACGTGGCGCATCGTGCAGGTCAAAATATTCAATGAGCCCACCAGTAAAGTCTTCCATCGCCTCGGCGGTCGAACCTCCCTTCAGTGTTTCGTAATTTCCATACAGTCTAAATGTAGCTATTAACAAAAATTATTCAAAAAATCAAACGAGAATCGAGCTTACTTGGCGTACGCCTTTTCGAGCAAGGCGCTCCAGAACTCGTTATGCTGTGCTGAGTGCATGTAAACGAGATCACCGTTGTGTGTGGGCAAACGATCGTCAATCACCACGTCCACCCACTTACCATATCTCCAAAACTGGAAGTGAAAAATGCCTAAATTATTTTTTTCATCTACATTTTTATTGTCTCTCGTTTCTGTCACAATATATTATAATTCATAATTTTACCGTAACTACAATGCAAAGTTTGAACTTTATTTGAAAATAAACATCGAAAGAAATTTTTATACCGGCGTAATTTTCGGTGAAGCTTTGGTCGGGAGGAACGACGCGATAGAAAAGTTCATCGCGCAATGTTAAATTCGCTGCGGCCGCCAAAAGCCAACAGTCACCGAGAGAACCCTGTACCACATCAAACCGCGACTGTTTCGAAATTATCAGTTGAGGCTCTCTGACGATCTCCTTTAATGTGTAAAGATATTATAACATTGGTTTCATTTAGTTTCTCTGCAATAAAACGTTTATTTTTTAATAAGCAATAATCATCATTCTATCACAATGGCTGAGCCATAGCGCTGAGCCATATCACACCGGTGATGGAAGTTGCTGATTCTATTCCAGCTTGCACCATCATCATTTTGCTATGTGATAAGTTGTAACAAATGATTATTTATTATTGTAACAAATGATTATTATTGTGTGTGTTCATTCTTTACACTATCACTACAGTTGTAACAAATGATTATTGTTCAAAACAATAGTAATTTTTTAATTAAAAACCGTAGATAATAGGTTTTTATACAAAAGTTAAGGATTTTGATATGTATTATTATATGTAGTTACCCCGGGTCGCTTCCATTCAATTTGTTTTTTGGGCGGTTTGCTAAAGTAAAGGCTCGAATCGACGGCCGGAAATTCAGGGTCTTCGAACAAGCGCTTCTCCCTCAGGCACCGATCTCTTTCTGCGGCAAAGTTGAGGTTAAAAGAGGGCATACCAGGTGTAGCCGGCACGAACGGGTCCACCTAAACAGTACGATAATAAATGTAAAAACTACATGTAAAAATGATATATGCATTTAGTACATTTTCCTTACACCCCAATGTATGTACCTTGCGATGATATTTGCCACTGATGATATTGTCGAGAACGATTTTTCCGATGCCGCTGAGACTATTGTCTTTGCCGCCCAATTGGAAGATGATATTGCCGGCGATGGCGCCGATAATTCGGCCCGTCTCCGGGTTGACGCCAAAAAAGTGATGGGCCGCATTGGCGATCATTCCGCTCGCCGCCGCCTCCAAACCTCCGCTCGCCATTATGTTTGTCAGGCCTCAATCAAAACTATTTTAGCAAAATAATGGCACAATTGGGATATCTCAAACTTTCTCTCAACATTTTCGAAATGTCTAAAATCCAAAATTTAATACAATCCAAAAAAATAAAATTAGTAATTTTAAATTACCTCCTTGCCCGCCGGTGATACTACCGATTGTTCCGACAATATCTTTCATGCTTCCGCCGCCAAAGCCGTCCAATGCGCCCCGCACAATATTGCTGAAGTTGTAGGGCGGCGACGCGCCACCATCCTCGTACTGCTGCGTGGAGTGAGCTATCTGAATTGCTTCCATTCACTAAACATAATCGATGCACCGTTATATGAAAAAATAACCTGCTCTGGTGCGTTCAGGTTTAAATTTTGCATTCCGCTAATCTGTTCCTCCAATTCGTTTGTATTTCCACTGTAATTCGTTTGAGAGCTTTGTTGATTTTGTTGATCGTAAGGACTATAATACGATGGCTGACCATACTGATTATTTTGAGAATATGGATCAGGATAGCCTTGATTGTATGATGCTTGACCGTAAGGGTTTTGGGCGTAAGTGTTCGTCCCGTACGGCTGGCCAACACCGGTGTACTGTTGTCCGTAGGCAGATTGACCGTCGCCGCTGGCGTATTGTTGTTCTTGTGTGTAGGGATTTTGGCCCGCGTACTTTTCCTCGCTTGCAGGCTCGTCATCCTCTTCCTCCTCCTCCTCAACTTCCTCGTCTTCTGGTGCGGGCTCTTCATCATCGGGCTCTTCATAGTACGGCTCCTCACCATTATACTCGTACTCTTCGTTCTCTTCGTAATTACTGTCTTCTTCCGGATTCGACATCTTTAAGATTTACAAATTTTAATTTACTTTTATTTGAGTAATGCAAAACAACGACTTTTGTATAAATTAAATGAAAAAGTTGTTAAAATAAAGGTTTTTGCGAGCAAATTAAAAATCGATCTTTGGTAAAATTTGAAAAAAAATCAATACATACATTTGGCTGAAAAAATGACCAACCATTAAATTTCCAGACAAAAATGACAAAATGATGTAATATATTAAGAGACGTTTTTCACAGTTTTGACGTTTGGCAGATTTTCGGTGCAGAACAAAATGGATGGATGGTTACTAAGTGAGGTTTCCAATCTTTATTTTGCTAGTAGGGCAACGCGTCAAACTTGGTCAGAATTAAAAAAAAAACTAAAAATAAAATAAAAGAATATTTCTTAATATATTATAAATGTGTTTTTGAACAAAAGTGTGTGATTTGTGTGCGCAATAAATTGTATTAGTAATCAAAAGTAATCCATTTTTTGCTCATAAATGAATCTTCTTTTTATTCTTATATTCTTTGTTGCTGATTCACTTTTTTCTTCGGAATAATTGTCGTTTGAATTTTGCTGAATTTTCACTTTGTTCGAATTTGGGTTTTTGAAAATGCGCCAAAAATTGGCTGCTGAAATTTTATTCTCGCAAAATGCAAATATTTAAAAGCATGTAAGAAAAAATGAGGCAAAACGAAAAAAATAGAATTATTGAATTGCCTTTTCTTTTCTTCTCCTTTTTTCGCTTGCTTCGCATCACCATTTTGCATGGGCATTGGCATTGGCACTAAAGTATGTAGTAGTAGTTGAGGTTTCTCTTGCTTAAGCATTGCAGCAAAGTGGTTGCTGTTTTTTTCGCTGCCATTCTTCTTAATATATTATTTGTTTGCTATATTCGTATAATATAAGAAAAGTTTCGTATAATATAGGAAAAGTTTCGCATAAAATAAGAAAAGAGTCCAGAAATACACACATATGTATGCCCCAATCATTTTCTTCTATTCGCATTGTCTTCTTGTCGATGATAACATGAACATGAAAACGGAAATTTTTTGATCGAAATCAAATTTTTTAAGAAAAAATATGTTTATTTTATTATTTTTGAGTTGATTTATTATTTTTATTATTATATGTATTATTATTTTCTTAATATATTTGAGCAGAATATTGATTATAATTATCAGATTGCCTATGTTTGTCATTCTAGGATTACAGTATGCCAAATAGATATATGTACAAATGTAGATTTTTATAACATAAATTCTGCGAAATTTTTATCAATACATATATCTTTTATGCACAATTACGATACATATTTACGTGGCATATTTAAGGTGTGTTTGTGTTGGTTTTGAGGGCAAACAACGATGAATGTAAACCCGTGGGTCCTGTTGCCCGCCGAATGTCAGCAAAACGAAAGCCAATTTCTGCTTTTGCAACCCGTCAATGGGCTTATTGGCGGCGATCAAGCGAGACCCTTTTTTCTTAAATCCGGTCTGCCGCCCAATATCTTAGCGCAGGTTTGCAAATTTGGCTTCAATAAAAAATCTTTAAATTATGGTTGTAAATATTTTGAAAAATAAAAATATAAATTTTTGATATTTCGTTAAGATTTGGCAATTGGCTGATTTGAACAAGGACGGAAAATTGGATCGGCTCGAGTTTTTTATTGCAATGAGGCTCGTGCGAAATTGCCTGAGCGGTTTGCCATTGCCACCTAATCTACCCGAGTCCATGAAACAATTTCCCGCAATGAATCCGCCGTCATTTCCTCCACAACAACAGCTGACGCAGCCACAAATGCCACAACCCGCAAGACCAATGTCGGCATACGGCGGCGCACTGCCAGCAAATTACGGTAGCGTGAATAATCGACTATATTCATCAACTAACGCATCATATTCAGGTATTGATTCATTTTCTAGCCTAACATAATGACAAACTGTATCCAATTTAGGAGAAACAAAGCTTTTTTAAACTTTGTGTTATGTTAGCTTTAGTCATTTAGTACATGATTGCAAAAAAAAAATTCAAAAATTTCGTATATTGAAAATAAAAAAAAATTTGTAGAAAATACGAAAGTATAAAATTGATTCCAAAAATTTTTAAACTTTTTTTTTTAATTAAATTTTTTTTTGAAAAATACATACATATTACATATATGTATGTAAGAGATACATGTCTTAGACTTGTTTCAACATGTTGAAGAACATGGTAATACAAAAAAAGTTTTTTTAGCTCAACCGCCTTTGCCGACTTCGACGACGCCTGCGTTCATGATGGGGATCAAAGAATTGGGCGATTGGTCTATCCCACAACATTTGAAATTGCGCTTTTCCCAGCATTTCAATCATCTCGACAAGAATCGCGTCGGTCTTTTGACTGGTGCGCAAGCGCGTGGCGCCCTCGGCGAAAGTCAATTGCCCACGAACATTCTCGCGCAAATATGGACGATGGCGGACGTGAACAAAGACGGATGTCTCAGCATTGAGGAGTTTTGCGTCGCCATGCATTTCATCGAAATGGTTAAGGTTCGTAAAAATCGCGCAAACCTTTAAAATTTTCTTAAAAGATTTTGAAGATTTTTTAAATATTTAGTCCGGCTTCGCTTTGCCGTCAACGCTGCCGCCTGAGCTAAACATGTTTTGCCATCGGAGCAAAACCGCGTCACCTCTCGCCGACCCATCAATGCCACCGCCCCAAAAGAACGCACAGCTCAAAACGTTTGAGGATAAACGTCGAGACAACTTGGACCGTGGACAGGCCGAATTGGAAAGACGGAGACAAATTCTCAGAGAAGAAGTAAACATTGTTATAACAATATATTTAATAATATTTCATAACAAACTGAAAAACGTATAACATTTTGTTATATTTTTTAAACATTTTGTTGTAATATAAGCATTATATTATAAAATATTTAGGAAGAGCGTCGCCGCGCAGAGATTGAGCGGAAAGAGCGAGAAGAGGAAGAGCGACGGGAACGCGAACGACAAGAGTTGGAAAGGCGACGGGAGGCGGAGCGCGAGGCGGAGCGTCTACGCGAAATGGAACGCGAACGTGAGCGCGCTGCCGAGGAAGAACGCATTAAGGCGGAGCGCGAAGAGGCGCGCCGCAAACTGGATCAGGAACGCATTAAGGAGCTCGAAAAAATCCGCGTGCGCGACCTTGAGGTTCTTTGCATTCTCATTACTTTTTCAAATTTTACATATGTATAAAATTTATGCTACAACGAAATTCGAAAATTTGAAATTTATTTATTTTTAGTTATTGATTGTTTTGCCTGAATTGACAAAACATTTATTTTTAATTTCCTTTGAAATCGACTTTAAATGCGCTTAAACAAGAATATGTATTACAGTTATCAATATGTATGTACATATATAAACCATACATTAATATGTATGGCTTACGTTTTACGACAAATTTATTTTTATTGCTTAGGCGCAACACCAAAACGAATTGGAAAAGACAATGCAATTCCAACAGCGCCACAAGACAATGACCTTCCAGCTTCAAGCGATGGAGGAGAAGTCCCAACAGCTGAATGGCGAGATAACCGAGGCGCGCGATGAAATCATCGGCATCACGGGTGAAATTGAGCGCATGCGCGAAAGCCGAGACCAGAAGCTAGCGCGAATCGCCCAACTCCAAGCGAAAGTTCAAGAGTTGGCCGTACAGTGCGAGCGGTTGGGACATGAAAATCTTCAGCTGCAGACCGAATGCCAGAAGACCCTCTGCCGAACGCAGGAAATCGAGAAAGTCACCACGCAAATCGCCGACCACAAAGAACTCATTGCTCTCGCTGAAGAAGAGCTAAAAAACGCGAAGGAACGTCTGGCCAACCAGGAGAAACTTGTTTCTGAGGTATTTTTTAATTACCTTCACACTGTACATATCCTCCAACTTCCTCTTCCCATTTTGCTGAACCTACGTGGTATAGAGCGTTTATACATATTACACACCTATTCTGAGCAGCCCGCCCAACCTGGCTACGCTTTTGCAGCTATTACTTTTGATTTCCTGAGTATCTCTCTTGTATGACGTCATGTTCGTTTTCGTGTTGAGGCAAATATGGCTCGCCGATTACGGCTTAGATAGTTGCGGCCAAAAGTCGCGGCCGACAGACAATTGTCGGAGAAATTGTTTCGGCTGCGCCGCATTGTTTGTTTTGTTATTGCAAATTTTACTTATTATTTTTTGCAGAAGAGACCGGAATTCGAAAAGTATCAAGAAAAGCTGACAACGGTGCTCGATCTGTACAACAAATTAGCCGAGAATTTTAGTTCGGTAAGAGAGGAAGCGCAAACGCGTCTTAGCGCGAAATTCACAAAACCGTTACAAAGCGAAAGCGAGCTTTACTCTTTGCCACTTGACGTAAATGGTAAGGCTGCCGGGAATTTTGAGGCGGCTTTCAGCTCGAACGGTGGTCCAGCCAGTGGGTTTGAATCTGACTTTCGTGCCAATTTCTCCGCCGCTTTTGCCAGGTTTGTAAACATTCACGATTAATGTGTGGGTGTGTAACAAAAGTAAACAAAAGGCGAAAGGAAAAAACATCAAAATTTGAAATTCAAAAATTTTCCTGATGTGTAATAACGTATCCTTATTAGAACACATATACGACAGTTTCGACACATTTGTATATTGTACATACATATAACTATTCTTTCAGCGAAGACATGTTCAAATCAGCACCATTTTATGAGATTCCGCCAGATTTTTCTACCGCCTCAGCGGCGCAGCCCCTGCCGCCGACGACCACAGCAACTCCGGATGCCTCAGTCCACGCGCACGCAATCTCTACGAAAGCAGCAGGCAGCGGCGTTACCAGCAACGGGCAAAGTGTGACTGCGCGCTACCGAGCGTTGTTCGAATTTGTGGCGCGGTCGGAGGACGAATTGAGCCTGCAGCCGGGCGACACAATCCTCGTCTTCGAGGAGCACGCCTCGGAGCCCGGATGGCTGGCGGGGCAGATCAAGGAGAAGGTGGGGTGGTTTCCAGCCGCCTTTGCCGAGCGAATCCAAAGCTCTACCGCACTCAAAACTGTAAGAAAATATTTAAAAAACGTTTGAAAGTTTTGGTAAAATATTTATTTTTCAGCAATCCACAAATGCAAGCATCCCCACTTCGCCATCTACCGAACCCCTTGAAAGTATTAAGGAAGAATCTGCCGTGGAAAAGGAATTTGTGGCCGACTTTTCTAGTATGTATTTAAAATATAAATTTAAAACGTACATGTAATTTTTATTTTTCAATATTATCATTTTTTTCGTTTTTAAACTTATATTTACAATTAAAATGTGTTCATGTAATATGATCTATATATTTTTATATTTTATATTAACGAATGTAGAAACTATAAGTGTGATTTTCAGTGCCGGTGAAAAGCGATTCTGGCATTGTGTCAAATGGAACGAATGGTTTTGGTCCGTCAGCATCGTCAAACCAGTCACCAAACGACTCAAAACCGATGAACACCGCAGCCGCGCTTTATGACGCGCCTCCCGGAGACGGATCAGACGTTATAGCGCGAAATTTGTCGGCAGCTAAGGATGAACGCGTAATTGGAGTGGGTGTGGCGTTATATCATTGGAAGGCGCGTAATGAGTATGAGTTATCGTTCAGTCGAAACGAAGTCATCGAAGTGCTGGAACAGGCGGAAATGAGGTGGCGTGGTCGTCTGCAAAAGAAGCCCGAAGAGCAGGGATGGTTTCCTAAAAGCTACATCAAACTCACAGGTAATATTTGCAGAAAGATACATTTTACTCTTTTAAGCATCTTTGTATCTCAGCTGAATGATATGTATATTTTATAAAGATTTTTTATCAGATATTGTTACGATTTTGACAGTTTTTTTAATTAAAAATGTACGATTGAATATACATAAACTCAAAATATTTATGTTTGTTAGATGGCACAGGACAGACAAAAGAAAAGCAAAAATCGGTGGATGGCGCCGTCGCTCAATCACCCACCACGCCAACCACATCGTCTGGTCTGACCAGCACGTCAAACCGTGAGAACACGGTCGCGCCAACTGACGACAGTCAAAAGACGAAAAGAAACGAAGTGACGGATGACGAGAATCTGTATGTAGCGATTTATCAATTTGATGCAGTAGAGGCGACGGATTTGTCGCTGAAGCCAGGCGATCTGATTCGCGTTAGCGAGGCAAAAGATGAATGGTGGAAGGGTGAGTGCGACGGAAAGAGCGGAATTTTTCCCGCTAATTACGTCCAAAAGGCCTCTTCCCTGCAACCTCAAGGAAGTAAGTCTACTATGTACATATATAGTGATTTACAGTGTGGTTCAAAAAATTCTCAATTCTCATGGTTCCATTTCAGTTCAACTTTGAGGTTTTATTTAAAAAATCTAAAAAATTAATTATGCTTTCAGATGAGAGGTGTTTTTGAATCAATCATAATTTTATTACTTTTGAATTTGTAAAACAAAATTTGCAGAGAATTTGGGCCGTGCGTTGGCGGCTTTTGAAGCGACGGCACCCAACCAGATCAGCTTGCGCGTGGGAGATCTTGTCCACATCCACAGTACATCCCCCGGTGGTTGGTGGGAGGGTGAAGTGGACCACGACGGAACGAAACTCAGTGGATGGTTTCCCGGCAATTATGTGCAAGTACTGAATTATTTAAAATATTTATTTTTTTACAAAAATATCAATATTGCTATTTCAGGTGCTGACTGAGGACCCGGCAGCGCAATCGGCGTCAGTGGACGGTAAGGAGGTGGTGTCGGCGGTGGCGCTCTTCGATTATGACGCGCTCCACGCCGATGAACTTTCGTTCAAGGCTGGTGATGCGATCGAAGTGGTGGACCGCTCCACGGACCAGTGGTGGAAGGGCCGCAAGGCCGGCAACGAATCCCAACCAATGCTCTTCCCCGCCAATTTTGTGCAAATACGATAATGCACATCGACTTCGACTTACATCGACTTCGACGTTCAGTATTTTGTTTATTTTGAAAACTTGCTTTTTCCAGGCAATGTTTCGCTTAATTTTTTTACAGTCAACACAGTTACAGTTCTAAATGCACAGTTACATTTCTAAGTGCTTCAATCTTTTGCACACTTTTTAAATCTTAAAAAAACGAATTTTGGAAGTTAAATAAGTTTTTTCTTAAAAGTGGATTTTTCTAAAAACTGTTTGCACAACGAAAAAAGTCGATGTCACCGATTTGGTTAAAATTGTATTAAAAGTTTTATCTAACTGATAAATCTTGAAAACGGCTCCCGCACAACTCATCATGTGCACAACTCATCACATGTACAACTCATCACGTGAACAACTCATCATGCATATCAATTTTTTCAAATTTAATTTTTATTTTTTTAATAAAAATTTCAAAAATATTTTCCAGTCAAATCCTTCCAATTAATAATTCGTAAAAAATAATTGCTGCAAAAAAATTATTTCTGAAATTTCAATTTCATCAATATAACTAAGATTGTAAAAGTTGAGATCAGTAAAAGTCGTAAACTAGGATGTGTGTAAAAACGAGGCACTTCGAAACCAAAACTTAAAAAAAAGATTTTAATCTTTTTGGCTTTAAATGTTATTATTCTTCTTAATAAACAATGAAGTTTAAAATTGAAGTTTAAATAAAAGTGAACTATATAAATTATTTGAGTGTTCCAAAAAATGCAACGTTCTTTTTATAAAAAAATAAATTTAAAAATTCAAATACAGGCTACAGTTGTATACAAAAATTTTGTTGAAATTTCACAAATAAATGTTTTTGCAGCAATTATTTTTTACGTATTATTAGTGCTTATTGCATGCAATTTGTTTGAGTTTGACTGGAAAATATTTTTGAAATTTTTGTTAAAAAAAAATTAAATATGAAAAAATTGATATACATGATGAGTTGTGCAAATGATGAGTCGTGCGGCCACCCCTGAAAACATCAACTTTAATATTTAGTTTTTGAAGTTGTTTTTGAAATATTGAAAAAATTGCAATTTTCTTCAAATATACGTAAAAAGAGTTTAACAAAATAAACCGCTTTTAAGTCGTTTGGCGTGCCTTTTGGTGCTCTTTGCGGCAAGGTGGTAAAATTGCAGATAAATGTAATACAAAAAATGTAGATTAAATTTATAAACAAGCAACATTTTTGATCAAGGGGTTGCACAGCTCAAAAAGTGCTAATATCGTGGAAACTTATCTCAAAGTTTTGTTTCATTTTAAAGAGCAAGTAAAAACTGCATCGAAATAAGTTTTATTATAAATTTTAGAAACCTGGGGAACGTCTTAAATTTTTACTTAAAAGAAAATTTTCACTTAAATAAGCAATAGTATGTATTTTCCTTCAGACTGGAACATGTATGTAAGTAAATCTTTATTGTAACTCTTTTGCATTCAATCCGTAGTTGTCGAATTTGTTTTCTCCACCTGACGCCCGTTTCGACGGCATGTGAAAAGTACAATAAGTCGCTGACATCGACTTTTTTCGTTGTGCAAAATATTGTTCCAATTTTAGAAAAAAATGTCCTTTAAAAGCCTGAAATTTATAGTAAATCTGAATAGTTAATTAATTTTTATTTAAATGAACTTTGTAGTTTCTAATTTGTTTAAAAAACGATTTATGTATAAGATTTTAAAAATATTTATTTAAATTTATGCATAAAATTTATCAATCTCAATAACAGTAATAATTTTTATAAACAATAAATTATTTTTTTAGGACTTCTAAGGAAATGCCATTGGAATTTTTTGATTCAAGATTTTCTATTTCAATATTTTATGTTCAGTTTAGTTTAATTCGTGATTTGTGATTTTTTGATATTTATTTTTGGTGTTCGTTCTGAATTAAAAATTTTATTGGCAAAATTATCGAATATTTAGAAATTCCTTCCATACCATTTTTATTTAATTTATTTTTTAAATTTTGATTTGAATTTTATAAAAATTTTCAGAACTAATGTCTCACAAATTTTTGTATCAAATTTTATTTTTTCTTTGCAAGAGTTATTATTATTATTATTATTCGTTATCATATGAAGACGATATATGAGTTGTCTTTAACAAATCGAAAATTTATCAAGGAATTAAAATTTTTAAATCTAAAAGTATATTATTATAGATAGTTTATTTATCAAATCGATTCATTCAAAAGTCATAATATGTAATATATAAACAGTTTGGAGTGAAATGCAAAATTAATCGAATTTGTAATTTTGTAAATGTTTAATTTTTAGCTTTTGTCGATTTTTGTGTATAAATAAATTTACACTCAAAACTCATTCTAAAACTGTTTTACTTATCTTCATACTATACGGTAACATTAAAAATCAACAATTTTGTCAAAATCCTAATTTGAGCGGTGTCATAATTTGAAATTTTAAAAATTAACTTTACATGAAAAATTAACATAAAAAATGAACGAATCAAAAAAGTTTTTATTTATTCAAAAATAAAATATTGAAATTCAATGGAACTTGAATCGTTCAATATTTAACGAAATATGTCAGCACAACGCAAAAACAGCTGAAACCTAACCGTTGGATTCAAGTTACAGTACTACAGTGTGTAACAAGATGTTACCGTCACATGAACTTCATGTGACGGTAACATTTTGTTACACATTGTATCATTAAATTGGTGCATTTTTAAAATAAAAATTCACCGTAAAAATTGCTTAATCTCAAAAGCCGTTATTGAAAAGTTTTTTTCGAAATAATGTTTAATTTACTTTCAAAAATAAAGTTTTAATGAAAACTTTTTACATTTTCGAGGAAGGGGATTTTCAGCAATCTTCATTAAACACTCCAGAATGTAATACAAATGTTTGTTTTGGGTAAAAGTCACATTTTATTTCATTCTTTGATTAACAACTTTGGTCGGTTTACGCAAAGTTTCAAAGTATTTCGAAAGAATGACCATTTTATTCGCTTAAAATTTGTCATTTCTCGATTTTTCGATGGTTTTCGATATTTTTTGAGACTATTCATTTTCGTTGTGTATTTGTATATACATATGTATGTGTGTGCGTGTGTGGTTACGTTTTTTGTGTACATGGCATTCGCTTTGTAAATAAATACTTATCCAATTTTTGTTTTTTGCTGATTTTTTGTGTTAAAAGCTATTGATATAACGCATAAATCCCGAAGTTTCTAAAAACCATTGTCAATATTTTTCATTAGTAATCACGGAGAACGGTGTGGAACATAGTGTATGAGTTCTGAAATAAAAAAAAAGTAATTATGAATTATTTTTACTATTTAAATGCTAACTTTTTTTATTAACAATGCATGCTCAATCAATCGCTATGTAATACTGATTCCAAGGTTTTCTTGGAAAATGCAAATTTTGGAAAACTTTATGGTTATTTGTAGAGTTAAAAAGAGAAAATCTCTTCCAACGTAGTCAAAAAATTCCACATTTTTTTGCAAATTTGTGCATTGCATAAAATTTTTTACCTGTGATGACACACTTAATTCAAATTTTAATTTCGCTTTTTTATTTAAAATACATATGTATATATGTATGTATACACCAAGTACGATTTAGAACCAGAAATGATGAGAAGCTTAAAAATTTCTTGCTGCTATTTAATGGCACTATTTATTGTGCTGGTTGGTCTCACTAACACCAATGGCCAAGACTCGATCGTCCTCAGCGGATACAGCAACTACATTGGTCCCGACGGGAAGACACACTCAAAATCGATGAGTTATAATGTAAGTACATACATATTTACGCAATATTTTTAAAAATACACAAAAAATATTTTATTTATAAAAATTTATATGTTTGTGTGATATGTTTGTGAAAGCATATTCTAGAATGGGATAATCACGGAGAACGGTGTGGAACGCCCTGCCACAGAGGAAGAAAAGCAGAAAGCACAGCAAACAGCACAGCGACTCACCCAAAAAATGGAGAACGATTTTGAGAATGGCATGCAATTCTTCCAGCGCGATATGGACGCCATGCGTCAGCGAATGGGCCAGATGGGTCAGAATATGGCTGGTGTGAACGCGAACGGTTTCGATGATTGAAATGTTAATATAATATTTTCTACTTATATTATTATTTTTTTAATTCTAATCATTAACTTCTCCGTTTAATTAGTATAATTTATGCTTTTATTAAAATAAATTTAATATATTCAAACCAATGTTGATTATGGAATAAATTTCATGATTTCATTATTATGTTAATAGGACTTCTTCAATTTCTCATAACTTTGAATTATTTTTATTGTCATTGATATTTTTGCTAACAAAAATTCATAAAATTCGCAATTTCGCTTTTTTAATCGTTTCTTGCACGAAATGCGAATTGCCGCGAAATTGCTTTTGGTGGCAATATCGTGGTCAATTTTAATCAATTTTGCAAAATTTGAAGATTTTGCATCAGTAATTGACGGGCCAAATACAACAATCACCAACAGTAGCGTACCACTACAAAATTCTACCGTATTTGTTAACGTAATTCGAACAGAGGAAGACTGCCACGAGCAATGCAAATACAAGGTTATTAAGAAATGTTTTTTGGTTATTTTGATGTTTTTTCTGGTACATATGTATTGGTGATGAGAAATGCTTTGACTTGACTGCGAATGATTTCGGAGAGGAGTTGAAAATGACTCCGAGACTCCGGTGCCCAGAATAAGCTAAGGAGCAAAAATTTTGACGAGATAGCACGCGTTCATCTCGTTGCCTATCTTCTGAGAATTGAAAATCGCCGGAGGTGGGCTATATAAGAGCCGGCGATTTCCTTAGCTAATAGCAGAGTGGTACCCCCGGGGGGGGGGGTTTCCAGACGGACCATACAATGGTATGACTTTAATCGGATTCGAAAAGTTATAGTTAAGGCGGTAAGCCCACTAGGTGACTAGAGGGAGTATAAGACCGGATATCGTCCCCGGCGTCGCCGTCGTGTTTGTGGTTCACGACTCAGGCCACCAGGCCCAACGTCACACCGTCTCTGACGGTCGTGGCGATGTAGTCCGGCTGGGAGCGTGCCTTGTTCCTCGGGGCGCGCTTTGGGATAGGAGATCGAAATGCCATGGTCGTGCGGTCAGCCTAAACGGTCGGGTTCCTAACCGGCCGGCCATAAGACGGTCGAGTCTGGCCCGGTCCCCCCTCAAAAGGGAGCCGGTGCTCCCTTTTGAGTCGGGCACCTCCTTTGGAGGAGATTTTCATTTTTTATTTTTTTCTAAAAATTTAGAATATTTTAAATTTTTTTAAGACATGATTTCTAAATCGAGCAAATTTGGGTGCAGAGTACATTACAATCTCCGATTTATTTCAGTTTATAACCAAATGTTATGCTAGTGGAGGGAAGCCAAATGCCGCAATCCCGGTTATTCAATGATTAAAAAAATGCTTAAAAACCGAAAAACAAAAGCACTCTCAGATGCAGAATTTTACGCTCTTTAACAGGTTTTTTTAACAGATGGTTTGTTCCGCCCGCGACAAAAATATGAATTACGGTAAAAACTAAAAATTTTGGGAAATTAAAATTTGAATTCCCTCCATTTCTGGCATTGTAATACTACGGTCAAAAATATCGCCTTCGTGGTCTTGTAGAGAACTTAATACTGCGTCGAATGAGTTGTTGACCGACTGATTTCATTTAGAAATCACTGAGTTACGGCCATTTCTGTAAATTGACCAAAAACGAAAATAGCGTAACGTTGACCCTACCGTATACCCGAACCAGAAATCGGTTTGGGACCGGGATTGCGGCATTCGGCTTTCCTCAACTAGCATAATATTTGTGTATAAAATTAATTTAAAAAAAATCGGAGATGGTCACCAAAACCTCTAATGGACTTTGCACTCAAATTTGCTCGATTCTCTCAGAAATCGTGTCTTAAAAATTTTTGCGGTTAGAATAGGTGTCTTAAAATGTCATTTTTTAAAGTGTCTTAAAGATGTATTAAAAAAAAAGCATACTGCGACAAATCCCCCACTCACCTAAGCGCCAAAAAGGCCTAAGCACCTAAAGCTCCGTATCTGGGTGGTTGGGTGAAAATCCGAATTCCCGCCATTTTAAACCTCAAAATTCTTATTTTTCGCTCTTCTGTGGCTATTCGAAGGAATTCGGAAGTTTTTGAAAAAATTAAGCCATGAAATTATTGTTTTTACATCAAAATTAGGAAACAATGAATTTTTTGCAGGTTTACGATGAGCTAATTTACGAGAGCGGCGGCGCTATGAGAAATATGACTCGCCAGGAGCAGGAATTGTCATCAAACTATAACACCCAAATGCGACAATTTGCACTGGACTTTGCAGAGGATGTGCGCCAATACACGGAACACCTCTTCGACTTTGCAGAAAGCAGTGTTAACGCAAAGAAATTTGTACCCAAAAGCGCGCCAAAAGCGCCGTGCCTTTGCCAATGCTGTGCAAATTTGAGTAAATAATTCAAATCAGACAAATGTTTGTAAAAACTGAACAAATATATTATAAAAATCTGCTTCATGGAATAATTATAAAATAAAGTTATGAGTTTGGAATTTTATATATTTGAAAAACACAAAAACTAAACAGTCTAATAAAACTTTATGTTTGTCGAAAAATAAGAAAATTTACGCAAAATTGGACAATTTCTAAAAATTGCCAAGAAATTCAGTTTCCATTGGCAACAAAACCTTAATTAAAATATCGGCTGTCATCAATTGGAGTCCATTTTCTATGCAAACATTCCGCAAGAAGGTTAGAAATGTTTTTCTTTCTGTGCGCTAGTGAAATTTTTGAGTTTGAGTAAATTACGCAATTTTCACTGCCGCCAATGGATGATGACTTTTTCGATTTGCCCGACGTATGTTTATATATTTTTTCAGTTAGTATGTATTTGAACGTTAATGTGATTAAATTTATATTAAAAATATTTAGGAAGGTAGAGAAGGCTCGCCCACGAACAAACTTCTGAACAGCGGACTTTTCGGAGAGATTCGAGTTTTGCTCATTCTTATGAAAAAAGTTACTTATTTTTATAAGTTTTGTACTTGGAAATATTTCTAGAAAACAGCAATTTCGAAGACCGCCGCTTTTGACAACATTCTCGCTAGTTTGCCCAAAACAACAACAGCAACGACAAAAACAACACCAACATCAACAACAACATCGACAACAACAAACTCGACACCAACAACATCAAAGAAACATGTTGTCACATTTCAGGAACCGTTATCCACAGCCTCAAACCAACCTGTCCCTCCGAGTAATTTGCCCACAACAACGCTAAAACCGCCATCCACTTTGAAGTCAAATGTTGATTCACAATCATCTCATACCGAGGTGTTAAAACCAAAATTTTATTCCGAAAATTTGAGTAAATCTCCTTCTATTTTTGCTGCGGCAGCCATTTCTAACCCTGAAAGCAACGAATCTGCGCCATCAGCAGCAATGCAAAACTCATCACTGCTGGACTCGTTGTTCTCGTCAAAGCCGAGCACCTCCAAATCAAATTTGGCCGAGGAAAGTGGCGGATCATTTACGGGAACATTGTCAAGAAGGACAAAACCGATTTCTTCTCAAGAGCCAAAGTTTATATTTATTAGAAATATTACACGAACAATCAATGCAATACAACAATAACAATCAAAAAACAAGAAACAAAAACAAATAAAAAAAACAATGCAGAAAACTTTTGTGGAAAAATTTCAAAACAAGAAAAATGAAATATTTAGCGATGATTTGTTTCGGTCGCAACGAAATGCGCCAAATTCTTCGCAGCGGTCCGACGAATTAACGCAAAATACACAAATGCCAACTGCAAATTATGAATCGATAATGTTGGTTTCAGTTTTGTAAAAAATTAAATTTAAAAATATAAATTTCAGTTTGTCTTTCATTTTTTATGTCATATTTTAAAACTTTATTATTTTCGAGAATGGCAAATGGCAAGAAAATTTTAGTCTTTCGAAAGAGAGAGAATTGGAAGAAACGAAAAGGGAACTTTCCACTTTGCGTTACGAAAAAGCGGAAGATCAGCGCACAATAGGCGATTTACGGCGAAAATTGGAGACAATTGTTGAGGATCATCAACGAACGCTCAACAGCCTCGGACAAGAGCACAAGTGAGCACACTTGGCAGTTTCTTACCTAAAAACTTCTTACATTTACTAATTACATACATTCATTTCTTCCAATTACAAACATACATTCCAGGGGTGGGCCGCAAATAAATTTCATTTGCGAAAACCGCAAATCGCAAATCGCAAATAAATTTTTATTTTCGCAAATCGCAAATTTTTGCCCAAAAAAGCCGCAAAAACCGCAAATCGCAATATTTTTATAAAAAAATTTTTTGTAAAAAAATTTTATAAAAAAATTCGTATCGTTTATTGATATCTACATCGCCAATTTCGCGAATTTGAATCTATTACATCGCGAATTTGAAAAAATGACTGCTTCCATTTTTTCAAAATTTGCGAAAAATTGGCCAATTTTTCGCAAATCGCAAATTTTTGCTCAAAAAAGCCGCATCGCAAATTGCAAATCGCAAATTTCACCACACCTGATACATTCATATGTATTTAATTGTGTTGATTGTTGTTTATAGATTTTTTATTTTGTTTGTAATTGATATGATTTGTTGTTTTAGAAAAGAATTGAATGAACTTCAAATGTATTACAAACTCGATATTGAAGAGCGGCGCAATGAATCCACAAACGGTCGTGAAATTCTGAACAATATCAAAAATCAGGAAATGTTCGTATTGGTCGCATCTTTTTATGTGTTTTATTTGTATTTTATTTGTATTCTTCTTAGGTTTTATGTACATATTTGTATTCTTTAGGCTTTTAATGCGCCTTGAAGGCGGCGTAGGCAAGTTTGGTGACGCGTTGGGCGCGCTCAGCGACAAAATGGCAGCGGTGGGTGCGCGCGAGGAGGACGTCACGCGCATTGTCGAATTTGCACAGGCGCAAATTCAAGAAAGTGTCGAGCGATTTGAGGCGGAAAAAAGAGAGTGGACGCGACAGCGTGAAAACGTCTCCGCCAATGCGCAAAATCAACTCGCCAAACTCTCGGATAACTACCAAAAAGAAGTTGTTGAGGTCATTTTTAGTGATAATATTTTTGACGATACAATTAGTGTTTGGCGAAATCACATTAAAAATTCTAACTTAACGGATAAAATTTTTTCAAGTAAAAATGTTTTCAAATTTTTTGTTTTATGTATATGTCAGGGGTGTGCGAAAATAAATTTGAGATTTCGAAAATCGTAAATCGATAGGACCTTTGAATTCCGAAAATCGAAAATCGAAAGACCCTCGTGATTTCGAAAATCGAAAATCGAAAATTTCAAAAAATGATTTCCGAAAATCGAAAATCGAAAGAGAAAATTGCCGCAAATCGAAAAAACTTTTTGCTGAAAATCGAAAATTTTAACAAAAATTTTTTCCTCAAAATTTATAATTTTTTTCAAAATTATATGACAAATTTTAATTTTTTAGACATACGTATACATATGTATGTGCATTTATTTTCGTTAATTGAACATACTTAAATAAATTCTCTGAAAGACTTCAATCAAGTGTCACATGAATCCGGGAAACTCAGAAATGATTCAAACGAATTCAGCGAGTTCATTGGATTTGAA